>JBBPUI010000012.1:0-71635 GCA_038094615.1 Heimioporus aff. retisporus | reverse complement strand
ATCGAGCAACTTAGCCTTCTCTTGGTAAGTGGTAGAGAGACTGAGATCGAGTTTCGTATGCTTGATATCAATGCTGATCTCCGAGTCTTTGATCTGTTCCCTGGAATAGAGCTGAACACCGAGGAATAATCCTCTGCGTTGGTCATACAGCTCGCCGAGAGAGACTGCACGACCAAGGGTTGGCGTGCTGAAGATGCCGGGTGGTGCCCCCTCGAGTTGTGGTAAGTCTAGCATTGAGACGCTATCAATTCGATGGAGAAATCCTACTTGGGCCAGTTCTATATACACGATCCAGTGAGCCGTACCGTTTGGGCGGTTCAAGACTGCTTCATCGAGCTTGCTATATCAGAAGACGGGATTGTCCGGTAAGTCCCACGCGTTGTGTTTATGAACTCTAGTGATTAGGCTTAAATACCTTTCCAACAGGTCGATCACAACGCAAATCTAGAAATGAGCATTGAGCGATTAGAACACCATCAAACGCATTGATCCAAGGCATACCGGTCCAGGTCACCCCCCGCCGCAATCCCAAAACCCACCACCACCACCTGACCACCGATCACCCAAGCGCGGGCGCGAGCGAATCAAGAAAACAACCGACACACCTTACCCACTACCTTTGGCACCATTCCCCTCTGGAACTCGATCTGAGTATTCCACTCACACCCCAACGGCACCTGCATCCACTCCTCGGATCGCGCATACCTCATGTGCGGTTGTGGGCACTTCCTGAACATGCTTCGCCGCGCCCTTCCCCCATTTTTTGGACATGATCAGAGGTGGTTTGGCAAGCTGTAGTCGTATTGACACCCGGTACGGGTAACGCCAGGGGGGCTGCGGGATGGCGCCGGTGTCGTCGCAAGAGCCCCGTGAGGTGGGAGTGGCAGAGGACCGGGGGGATTTCCACCATCCATGGACAAAGAACGGCCGCTGGGGAGTATGGAAACCGTGTACTAGAACACATGTCATTGTCAACGAATATACGATCAGTCTAAAGGCAATACAACGGCACATTCGACGGGAATGGTGATCACAGCACATGCGAGCGGATGATCGATTCGAATGACCAAACTATATTTTGTTTGTGCTTGCCTTGGAACTGCTCCAAGATCGAGTCCGTTAATGGCCTACAGGAACCGTTAAGCAGACTAGAGGAAAGTAGAACGGGTAACCTTACGCGACCTCTGGACCGGAATCGTCCATACCAATAGCGTTTTGACAGAGCCGCGTCTGCCGTCCTTTCTTGCTATTCCTGCCATGCTCCACTAAAATATCAAGTCTACCAAAGACACATTTTTGTGCTCTTCGTTCTTGGCCTGTAACATTGCGGCATAAGTTAGAGCCTTGATACGCTTCTTGTCAAACATACGTGACACTCTGTTTTGCATCTTTGTAACATGCGATGAGTATCGCTGTTGTTCAGACATACGAGGCCCACAAATTGACCTGCTAGAGGATAGTACCCGAGTGATACAAAGAGCTGCAACAGGGGACGTACGTATTCCTCGTTTGTGGAAAGCCCATCTCGGAGAATCTATTAGGACGCGCCCCATTTCCCCATCAGTGTTTCAGCGTTCGAGGAGCTCTGTAAACACAGCAAGATGCACTGCAAATATATATGTTTTAATTTACTTATGCCAACGAGAACGGTATTGCGTGTTTCAGGAGAGCTACTTGTTTGGGCCTGAACTCAGTCCACGACACTCATACTAGCAATGACCTCGGTGTCACTGAAACTGATATTTCTTCGTCACAATTGCAATCCGGAGAGTATGTGGCGGCCGGAACGTGAAGTTCAGCGTCTGAAATAATGCTTAATTCGTTCGCAAGGAGGAATTCGACCATGCGAAGCACTTTTGATAGTGATCAATCAGTCCAAAATCGCATTTGCGTGACTGCAACGGACTCACGGGTTTCATGGGCGTGCGCATTTAAGTGAGCTCTGTAGAGGTTGATTAAGGATGGCGTTGCGAGTGAGTCTCGTCGTAGGCACAGGCTGGCACGGACATGACCTCGGCAACTCGACGTAAAATAGTCGCTTTGCCCATCTGAAACAACATAAATCGTGTAAATGGCAGGTTATAATTAGGCTACGAGGAACTGTTAACGAGCTCACCAATATTCGGCCTCGAGACAGCGAGTGACTTGGGTAGTGACGGTCGGAGTCCCACTTTGATAGATTCATTCAGAGCCAAACTTGGTCATCACTGATCATACTATGAGGACCACCGGCAATTGAAATAAGTACACCTTGACGAGCAGGCCGGTCTAGCGTTGTGGTGATAGCAACAGCTTAAATTTGGAAACTCGGCAACTGCCGAGGAGCGCCTACATTCTGAGCGCTAACCGGAAGAGCAACAAACACAGAACCAACTCGGCCATGCGAGCGACTCAGCTTCTTGCCTTTGCCCTCCCCTTGCTTGTATCTGCATCCTACGGGGATCAACAGATACTATCGCTGCCCCCTATGATGACTCAAGATTTGTTCCAGGACTCCGCGCCAATAACAGCCGTGCAACCTAGCCTGACGGATCTCCTCACCATCGAGTCGTCAGCAAGCATTTACTTTTCTTACTCCCGCGAGACCGAGTTCTCGAACGCATTCAGCGATCTCAACAATCAGTTGACGTTGCTTGTCCCGACCAACAAAGCTATCATGGCTCTCTCACGAAAACCGTAAGGATGTTTCTTCTCCAATCCGCTCGTATGGTAACGCTGATTTCGTAAACGCTCTATGATGTACATGACAACGATAGACATCAGGGAGCCGTTGCCTCGGAAGTTGAGATGTCAGAGGAACAGTATGACAAACAATCGAGGCGCAATGTCGAACGCTGGGTGGCTGCACATATCATCCCCGTGTGTCCCAACTTTCAAGTCTTGTCTGCCCTTGTTAATAGAATTTCAGTTCCGCATCTCACTTACAGATGTCCCGGTGACGTACGATACCTTGTTGGACGGCAAATCTGTGGCCTTCGCACCAGCCTCGGGCAAGAAGGACTCACCTGATTGGTCGAAGGTCACCCTGGAAGATGGTATACATATTGTTGAGATGAAAGAGGCAAGTCGTGTGTAGTGGTTTGGCTGACAAACTAACACCATCATAGGGCGAAAACGGCGTAATATACATGATTGATGGTACTATCAAGCCCTAACTGACAGCAACATGCATAAATTGTGCTGTTTCGTGTAGAGTGTATGCTACCCTGACCGCTGACAATCGTAAATCCATAAATCGCCATACTTACCCCCGCCATGCCTTGATCATGCTTGGAAGACGTGATCTAACGAGTTCCTCCCTCTCTCTGGATACTGAAAGCACACTTCGAAGAGCACCGGTGTGAAAACCCCTGCAGCGCGCTCGGAAATAGGTCAAAGTGCCCCACAATGGGGCTTGGTATGAGCAGTACTTCCATTAACACTCCTGCTCAACCCTTCCACGAGTGAGTTCTTATACTTATTCGACTTAGATTCTGTATAGTCATATTGTGGGCAGTTTTCACCATTATCCCTTTTGTCCGAGTAACCCAAGATTCCGTCGCGGTCGCTTCGATCCGGGTTATTGTGGGTTGCAATATCATGTACCCAATCAACCTCGAGAATCTTTGTCATGCCTTACTTTCAGAGTCTAGACCAAAATCGAGTTAGGTTACAGTGGAAAATATGCTTGCGCTCCAAAGTTTCGACGCCATCGATGGATGCATAGCGTACGTTGTTTCATCAAGTGTGGGATACTCGACGTTGGTTATGGGATGTGCGCTGGGCGCAGCTAGCTTTCGCCGCTGGCGCGGATTAATTACAGTGTTTAAAGTCAGTCGTCTTTGTCTTGCATCAACCTCCCACATGGAGGATACAAAGCTGGTGAGCAGGACCCCATGGGATGGTTACTTTGGCCCACTTGTTTGCTCCTCTCATGGCCTGGCCATCCTGGTGACCTATGGGAGAACGGCCCGTTGTCATGTGTTTTGTTAGTTTTACGTCATACACTTTCATTACGTGACCAGATTCGGACACTCGCTGGCGCACTCTCCAGTACGCACTCGATCGATGGTCTCACTCCTGTCTTGTATCTCCGTCAAGTAGGCTAGCTCCCTGTTGTGAGCGACCGCCATCCATTACATCACCACCTCCGACACGTAGCATGTAGCATACAAGGATATCGCATTTCTCTTAAATGGCACACATCAGTGACCGCTCCGAGTCCGCTGTGGGAAACGTTCGGGTCATGCCCATGGTCCACGATGGGAGCCTCCGATGTAAGTTTCCACCCTCACATGACCATTCAATACTGGGTTTCATTTACATTACTCCAGAGGGCCCTGACAACTGAGAGCGTGGCATCACTCGGGCTTGTCCTATGGATGGTGTGTGTATCACTTTCCGGCGTAAAACCGTTCATTTTGGTCCAGGCTTTCATCTGCGACCATGACATTCTGAAGTTCTAAGCATCTGATCTGAAGGCCGCTCAAGTTTTCTAGAACGAATTCTAGACCAAGCTTCATTTCGGGTTTAGGACTGCGCGGGGACGTACTTTTGGTACCCGGCGTTGCGGTTAGCAAGGCACGGGTTCAACGCTTCTCGCCAAAATTGCCGCTCGATCGACTTCCTTTCACTCCTGACATGCATACTGCCTGCCAAATCTACTCTCCGGTCCCGTCCGTTTTTGTTGCGCACGGTTGTGGATTCGGTAAGTACCGATCTTCACTTTCCTTCCTCGTTCCAAGGTTCACGGTGCAACGGCGACCGATGGCCAGGTGACGTGGATTACTTACCAGGCTGAAAGTCCCGCGGATTGAATCGTCAGCTCATGGGTCATCTTTGCTGCCCCCGATCCAACTGGAGCGTTTGCATCTCGAGCGAAATTGGGATTCTAAAAAGGTTTGATAACGATAAGTTTTCATCGTTAGACTCGAGGGTATTATTTTTTGTAGCATTCTCCAGGTCAACCCATGCTGATGCCTACTAAGCGTCATGTGAGCATAGATCCAGAACATGGACCGATAGATCGATTTATTCCCGTTTATGGGGCCACAATTGATTCGCGTGCGAGTTGCCGTGTTCGAATTTCTTCCATGCTTGGGTGGTAATTATGGGGCGTTTCTAGCTTCCACGCCGAGTACCTTGACTGTGCCCGTTCGCAGTTAGGCTCGATGGTATGTACAGTACACGTCATCCCGTGTGGCATTATCACTAGTATTGGTGAGTGAGAGACACAGGACAAGAAGAGCGTGACCTCCACTCGAGACGGTAGGTAAGCGAGCGTCGTACGAAGGTTGTTGAGAGTCCAAATATAATAATGCAGCGAAAGTGTACGAATTAAGACTAACAAGTACCTAACAGGGGGTGCTGTTCCCCGGCGACGAGCAGTTACGCCACCTGCGGTGATCAGGAATTCTTGCGCCAGACAGTCAGTCTATTCGCTCATGTGACACCTTTAATCTCCGTCTCACTTAGGAAAAATCAACTTGTCTAAGGCGTGAGGCATGCAAAGGCTTGCTCGAGTCGGAGTCCCGGCAGCTCGACCGCCGTCCATGCATGATACCTCATTTCGAACAACGGGTAAACATCCGATTCCAGTCAATTACCAGATCTATCATGAAGAGATCAAGTCTGTTTTATGTACTCACAAGCATTGCCATGTAAATAACCCCCCATACGGTCAGGTCGCGCCTCGATTCGATTATCGACAGGCTCTTTCCAGAATAAATGGAGCAACGTTGCCATTTTGTGGAAATATTTTTGCCAGTGACGGAATCATCAATTTTGCCCTGCGCGCATCCCGCCCATTTCCTGTGATCGATGATCCTCGTCTGCATTTGGCATGATTCGTTTCCCACCGGGGCCCATTCACAGCATAAAAGTCAGCAAGTAGAACACACCGACCCCATCCTCCGAACCCACCTCCTCTTTGCAAACAACTCACCTGCTCTTGATAACACATCATGGTCTGGGCCATCTTCTTGAACAACCAAACCGTCAGACAGGCCGACCTCATGCCCAACGGGGCCGTCGGTACTGCAACCCGTTACATCTTCATCGGGGACCGCAACTTGCCCATCATCTTCACCGATGAGAAGTCGACCATCTCCCAGAGTTGGGCTGTCGGCGTCGACGATGGCAGGAACCCTCACTACCAGGTAGGGTTCTTGTATGCGATGTGATGTCCCATGAGCTGACGTGGGGCATTGACAGCTCGGGTATGAAGGCGAAGGAAAAGTCCAGATCACGCTCGAGGAAATCAATGGCGCCTTGCAGTACAACGCTACCACCGGTTTCACCAGCGTCACCAACAAGCTGTTGTAAATCAGTTGTATACACGGTCGGTCGGTCTACATGGTGCAGGGTCCACAAGTTCTCACATAGATTTTATTTCTTCACGAAAGGTGCCCCCGCATGAATGAAAGTCGGGGAGGATCGTGACCGTCTAGCTCGAATCGTTTTTGTAAGAGTTTTGTCAGAATGATGTACGTGAGAATGCGAAATCGTGCCTGGAGTTCGACTTGGCAGGGTATTTGGCCGGAGGCGACCTGAGTGTTTTACCGCATTGCTATTCTGAGGGCTGAGTGAAACCCGATTTGCATGAACGCATACCATGAATTCCAAATTGCCGGATTTCATCCTCTCCGGAGATATCGGTCAGATGTATTGGTAGCCCGTAGACTGGCTCGGTCTCGGATTTTCAGTGTCGTGCACTTGAGGCTGCGACGATTCTGCATAAATGCCCGCAGTGGCAATGCATGGGCAAAAAGGAGCGAAGTGCACTCACGAGCACCAGCCGCCAGAACCGTTGTCAATGTATTTGCTGCTGGGTTATGCTAGCACGCACAGTACAAGCTCGTGCACATGTACTAGCATGGTGAGGGTGAGATGTAGCGCTTGACGTACAGTGTGGCATGGAAACGAACGTGCCAAACGAAGAGTTCAGGGTCATGCTTGTGAGCGCACAGAACCAGTGACGTGTCGTTGGGACATGCAGATACTGTAGGGGAAAGAGACCCACTACAGGTGAAGTTACAGCTCGGAGAGAGAAGTAACTGCAAAGTGCACGCTGAGGTTGAAGCTAGGCGAGTTGGTAGCGCATCCACGAGTACATCACACGTCTGCTGGCGATCGTGTTCGTGGGTGCGCTGGGAGTTGCGGTCGGGTCGATCCGACATCTGATCCATACGTATCGATCGTCAGAATGGGGCTCCTAGATATGGGTCATCTGTTAACTTAAGGGTGTGCATTCTGGGCGGAGACTGAACCCCTTCTTTTCCATGAACGACCATCAGTATCTGCCAATTTACCGATGTGGAATCCTGGTCATCTGCTCCACCCAGCTGCGTGGGTTGGATTAAATGACCAGGAATTCAAACTGGCATGCGCTTCGTCTCATTTTTCTAGCCCATGTCCAATATGATGCCGAAAGCTGCGAGCCCAATACGGCGGCGCCCGGAACCGTCCCCATCAGAGTCGGATCGTGATCATGGCGAGCTCGTGCTCCACACGGAAATCAATACCGTCGACAGTCCTCGCAGTGATCGGTCTCCGAAGGAAGATCGGACGGCTGTGAATGTGGGGTGCTCTACTTGCAAGCTAATAATTTTGATATCGGTAGCACTGCATTCGTTTATGATAAATCCATTGGCTCTTCTCCACCTTCCCCGTCTGCTAACATTTCCGTCACCCCGTCCTTTTGTGTTATCTCTGCTCCCACCACACCCGATCCCTTCCGTCTCAAATCTGGAAAACATAGCTCCCGCTCTTCTATCACCGCCTCCACATCATCCTCATTCCAGTCGCTCGTCGCCTCCCATTCGTTCTCGAACTCGATGTCGAGCGCTAGCTCCGCATTTTCGCCTTCGCTGAGTGGGAGGAAGGACGCAAGGGCGTAAGCGGCATAGCTTGCCGTCCCTGCGCTTGATCCAGCGCCCGAACTTGCAGCTGAGCCGGTGCCAGTAGCGGACAGATGTGATTGGCCGTGCGCCGCCACCTGCGGTTGCGCCTGCACCCACCGTCGTTCTCGAAGGCGCTTGTGTCGCTCCCGGTCCTCTTCGATTCGTTTGAAGATGTCGCCTCGCGAGAGATGGTCATTGGCCGCGTTGGACCCGCGCACGGAAGGCGGGTGAGCTGTGGGAGCGGGGGTCTGGTTTGAGGACTCCGTCGCTTGAGTTTGACGCGCAGAGAGGACGTGCATGACGTCGTCGACCCGTTGAGGGTCGATGATGCGTTTCGTGCGCCAGTTTTCGAGGATCTGGTGAGAGGGGTTAACATGAATGTGTGACAAGAGAGGGAGGGAAAAAGACACACTTGTTTCGTACTAGTTAGGTTAGGAAGACCTTGTCGTCCGACGGGTACGACGCATTCGACAATTTGGCGAAGGTCGCGTGAAACGTAATCAACGTAGAGGGATGTGTTGCTCTGCTTCCCTTGTCTAGTTCGGTGTATTAGCGATAGACAAAGTGGATGTTATGGCTAGACTCACGCGGGCGGCTCTGCAGGGGGTGGTTGGTGCGCTTTTGCAAGCAGAGACGATTCACAAAGTGAGTCGAGGAAATATAAAATGTTGATCCGGTGGTTGATGGAACCCTAGCAAACGAATGGAAAGTCAGCGAACACGAACTATTCGACAAGGGGAAGGGGAAAGGGAAAGGGCGTTCGCCAACGAGGCCGAAACCCGTACTCGTCTCGGCTCCGTTGGGGGCCCATCGAGAGCGTCAGATAAACAAAACCTACCTTTTGGCACTCCTCGATGATGCACTCCCAGAGATCCTCTCCGCATGGCAGAAAATACTTGAGGGCATATCCGACCACTTTTTGGATCGACTGTTGTGTCCTGGAGAGTGTCATGTCAGCGGTGGGTACAACGAGTACGACAGACAACGCAACGGACGCGTTGAGTTTCCGGAGCGAACCAAGAAATTGCATGCGCACTTCAAAGGGGTCCATGGCAAGTCGTGTTATGGCCAATGTGGTGGTGGAAGATCATGTTAGACTCTGGGATCGATTTGTTGTTGCTTGTTGGTCGGATCGTTGGCTTCGCGATACAAACAATGGGCGTTTTTTATTATTTGGGCAGAAACTGCACCGCATGATCTTCGTCTGCCTAAATCGACCCGGTGCTCATTATCAAGTTATAAACACGCAGTGAGCGACTAAACGCGAGTTCTTTCAATGCTTCCGCAGGATGTATCATCGAATGCCTTCGAGCAAAAAGGCCAACAAGAAATCAGAATCTATCGTACAATCTCTCTACCACATTACTACGGGAGTCGAGGTTACTACAATCACGCATCCCGAGTCATTCGGCTAGTTCTCCGCTCTCACTCCATCGTTTCATGAGCGTGTTGCTTGGCTGACCAAATGGATCCAAAACCTTTCTTGCGACCTCCACTCCAGCAATCGGGAGATCGGTGGGGTCGAGCTTTCCAAGCTGAACGAGCACGCTGGCTTGATCCCAATACCTTGAAGCAAATTCGACTGTAAGGGCGACGGAAGTACAAATACAAGGGCGTCGCTTACAGATGCCTGCAAGACAAGATTCAGCATTACCCATGTTGACCGATGCACCCAATAGCAACTTACTCAAAACATAGCTTATTCCCTCTGAAGGCAATAACACCTACCATAGGGATTTCTATCGCCTTCCCCGTAGGCGGAATCCCGGGTAAGATACTATCCAGCTATCAGGTGCAAATCTGCGCATCTTATACGATCACGCACTAATCAATCTCCTACATAGTGTTTTAATGTCACCGTAAGACGCGTTGGAACCCTCCAAGACATACCATTGTGTGCGAGCACTTGAAAATCATTTCATCTACAATCCTGTCGGCACCGACTATTCAAAGGGTCAATAAGCGCGTTTCGGCGTATACCTAGCCCTCACTAGTTCTAGAAACTGTGACAAGTTCGAACTCAGTGGGGGTAACCTACGCCTTCGGTCAAGCAGTAGCAGATTACAAGGATTTCGACGCCGACCTTTGTGAAATGATGCTAAAGCGTGTACTTGGAGTTTAGGTGCGTTAGTCCTAGTCAGATAGCGCTGTGCTGACCTTGTAGAACCTCGAAAGGTTGTCATACCCAACACCGCCCGTCATCGTGGGAACGTGGTTTACATACGGTGTCGGTACCTAGCGGGAAGATGAGGGTTGACTTTGAATAAAATGGAGTCTAACCATTGTGGTCATGGTCTCTGCAACAGAATTCAATGGTTGTATGAAGGAGGAATCATCTCCGGCATACTCGAGGCATCTCTTTCCGCAAACTCGTAGTACGTGTGCATATTCCATAGTTTTTCATAGTCAAAATGAGGACCCAGGTATCGCCTGAGGCTCTCCAGAGTACGAGTCAAGGAGAGATTATTCGCGGAGAGAGTATAAGCATCCACGGTGCGCGTCTCACCAGCAGTGACCTGAGCCGGGGCCCCAGCAGAGAAAGGGAATGGTGGCGAATGAGAAATGAAAGGGTAAGTATACGCCTTGACAGGGGCATGCACATGAGTCGGTAGAGTATAACCCAGATTAGCCGGATCTTCCAAGGGTAGGATGGAAGCATGGAACCTGTCTTGAGGGGACGCTAAATGAAATGTAACACTTTTTAAATGATCAGCACCCTCTCGTGAACGGTAAATAGAGACGATTCACGGTAAATACTGTGATCGTGAGTCTCTGATAAGAAATCCGGGAGAGGCTTGTTCCGCGTTCGGACAAAAGTGAACGCTAGCTCCGAGCTTTGCTACGCTGACGGACAGCGATGACAGTATTTGGTCGGCATCCTGGGAAGTGAGTCCGTAAGTTATGAGGCCCCATTCTCGCGTTTTGCCGTCATGATTGGTCATCGTCATTTGTGCATTTTCCAAAGCGCTCGCGAAGGAAGTGGTTTCCCGGGGAGGATATGTCAAATGAATGACATCGTAGCCTTCATCAGTGAACTGTACATTGGCTGGTTAGTGCATGAACCTGGGAGGAATTGACGGAATATGGAAACCTGTTTGCACCACCCAACTTGATCATCTGGGAGTAGCACAAGGAGTGCAGGAGGGTTTGCAACAGAGGTGACAGTGTTTTTGTAGATATACATCGTTTCAATGTGGGACAAGTAGATAAGCGCCGTAATTTGACAAGGTTGTGTATGGTAAGCAGCACAGCCGAGTCATAATACAGTGGCAACAAGGGAGTTTGTACCCACGAGCAGGATCGCCAGCAGACGTGTGGCATAATCATGTACGCCGGCCTAGCCGCAGCCCCCGAGGCGTGCACCTTGCAGTTACCGCTCTCTCCGAACTGTAACTTCACCTGTAGCCCATTTTGCCTTACAGCACCTAGCGGTACAGCATCTTCATGTTCCAACGAGCGACAGGTCATTCAGCCTGCGCGTTCACTAGCATGACCCTGTGCTGCGTGTTTGGCATTCTCTTCTCGCTCCTTCATGTTGTCGTGGACGGCTCACGCGTTCGTTCTTATGCAACACCGTACGACCAGTGCCACGACTCGTGTCTCACCCTCACCCTGGTGCATGTGCATGAACTTGTAGCATGCATGCTGGTATAAGCCACCAGCAAACACATTGTCTATACTTCTGGAGACTACTTGGCTCCCTTTTGACCACCCATTGACAGGTTGCAAGCACTCATTCGCGTCGCAGCTTCAAGTACATGGCATTGAGAACCCAGGACCGAGTCAGTCTGCGGGTTACCGATACATCTGACCGTTATCTCCGGAAAGGATGGTATTTGACGATTTCGAGTTCATAGTAAGCGTTCATGCAAATCGGTTTTTCACTGGAGCTCTCAGAATAGCAATGCAGTAAATACTCAGGTCGCTTCCCGCGGAAACCCCGCTCCACCAAATCGAACTTCAGACACGATTTCACATTCAGTTACGCGCATCATTCATTCTTACAAAAAACGGTTCAAACTAGATGGCCACAGTCCTCTCCGACTCTCGCTCTTATGGGGATACCTGGTGCGGAGAAATAAAATCCGTGTGAGGATTCGATGACCGTGCACCAAGTAGACGACCAACCGCGCATGCAGCAGATTTACAACGGCTTGTTCGTGACGCTGGTGTAACCAGTGGTAGCGTTGTACTGCAAAGCACCATTATTTTCCAAAAGCGTGATCTGGACCTTTCCTTCGCCTTCATACCCGAGCTGCCAATGACGCGTTTCAGCTTAGTGGATATCCCATCGCGTACGACACCCCTACCTGGTAGTGAGGGTTCTTGCCATCGTCGACGCCGACAGCCCAGCTCTGGGAGACAGTCGATTTTTCATCGGTGAAGATGATGGGCAGGTTACGACCTTCGATGAAGATGTAACGGGTGGTAGTACCAACGAGCCCGTTAGGCAAGAGGTCGGCCTGTTTGACGGTTTGGTTGTTCAAGAAGATAGCCCAGACCATAATGTGATATGAAGAGCAGGTGAGTTGTTTGCAAAGAGGTGGTTGGTTGGAAGGATGACGTTTATGTGTTCTGCTTGCTGGCTTTTATGCTGTGAATGGACTATAGTGGGAACAAATCACACCGAATGCAGACGAGGATCACGGGGGATGGGCGCAAGGTAAAATGGACGATTCTAGTGGAAATATCGAACGTGTGTCCATATAATCTTGAAATATGCCTGGTTCGAGTGGGGTGGGAGTGCGCCCGTTCGTAATTGAAGGGAGGTGTTGGCTGTGTGGGGTTTGAACGACAATCTCTGTGAACACAAACTGTCTTGATCTTTGCGTGTAATTAACTGGATTCAAATGCTTGCCCGTTGTTCGTAATGAGGTATCACACCTGATGAACTTGCGCCATCGAGCAAATCTGTTGCACTCGTCATGATATAATGGCACCTAGACGAGTCGACCTGCCTTGGGATAAACCGGAGATTAGGGGCATCTTTCAGCCTATGTCACCTGGCCACCAGCTGCCGTCACATTGTAACTCAACGGGAACGGAGAAGGATAGAGAAGGCCGGCCAGACCCACACACGTGCATAGCAAAGCAGACGGGACTAGAGAATAAATTTGGTAGGCGGTATGTATACAACGTGCAAGAGCGAAAAAGGGGTCAGGTGGACGACAATTCCCGCAAGGACTTGAATGCAGGACATCCCTGGGGTCGGAGTTTAAACATGTTCTCGAAGTTCTGCATCCGAAATAAATTTACCCAAGTTTACAGTCCTGCCATACTCGGGTCATCTGGAAATTTCTCAATACACATGCAACGTAAATCGATGGAGGACATGGGTGGAATGGGTGCGATCTCGACCTTTCCTCCAAGAGCTCTGTTCTGGCATCTGCGACATACACGCGTAACGTTGGGAAAGAAGGAACCTGCTCGACGGTATGGATACTGTGCAAGAAGGGGCGCCGTGTCTTGGGGAGAGGTCCAAAACCAAATGGGAGGGAGAGTTCATTCTATGCGGCCTTGCTTACCAGATTTCGTATCATGTTCCACTTCATGTTCCGGGATGACAAGCGGACGGTCCGGGGACATGTAGATACCATTGGATTCAAAACATACATAAGCGAGCGGTGAGCCGCTCAGAGGATGATGACTCTTACCTACGCTCGTGCGGAAGCCAGCACCCAGGTGAGCGTCGCAGGTCCAACTTGTGTTATACCTAACATGGTATACACGTTCTGAAGAAAAACACTACATCTAGCTAGGCACCTAGTTATAACCTACGGAGAGAATGTGTTCAGCGATGTAGGTAATAGTGAATTACCAAGCCTGCCGAGGCTCGCTCACCTTGAGGTATGTCCTTTCCTACAATGCCACGGCCGCAGTAAGGTGAATCAGACGAAAGATTTCTGACATTGAGAGGCGAAGGGAGGATCGGAAAAGGTATCACTGCAAAGATAAAGCTGCCCGGTAGGAAGGAGTCGCATGGAACCACAAAATCATACTTACATGTAAAGTAACAGCTGTTAGGTGTGGGAGGAATGACACTGATGGCATTGTATAGCACGGATACCTGCAAGGTGGCACCATAGATATGGGTTGTACTGGTGTCGACGATGGTAGGAATGTTGTTGAACATCGCCTCATCGTTATCCAGGATGCTGTGCATGATCACCCTAGTAGTGACCCTGGATGATCGATGATGGACTGACACATCTCAGTGTCATACATGGGGCCCGAAATCCCACTTGTTGGTCCTACTACAGGAATGTTGGTCGGTGGGCTGCATAGAGTTCACTCCCCCAATAGATATCTCACCGCCAGACGTTGAAAGTTTGAGGAAAAACATTCGATTGATCGCCCGTACTTGGAAGACGAGTGTCTGGGAGACGGGACTAGTACTATAACATGAGCAACAGTATGCAGATCGATGTGGCCTCAACAGCAATAAATAGATCTGTTGGTCAATGTTCCAAATCCGTGCTCACAGGATGCTTGGTAGGCACTGTCAAAGGTTCACATCTTGGAGAGGGATAGGAGACCAAAAAAAACCTCGAGTCTAATGATGAAATCATACCGTTATCAAAGCATTTGAGGATCCCAGTTCCGCTTGAAGTGCAAACGCTCCGGATGAAACGGGGGCCGCAGGGAAAATTTGTGCACTGGATGGGCGGGGATTTCAGCCGAGTGATTCAATCTATGTCACATGGGTATCATTATACCGTGAAAGTCGAACCAAGAAGGAAAGTGAAGACCAGTCCTTGCCAAATCCACAAACGTGCGTAACAAAACGGACGGGACAGGAGAATAAATTTAGTAAGCAGTGTACATGTCAGGAGTTGAGGAAGTCAAGCGGGCGGCAAGTTCGGCAAGAAGCGTTGAATTACAGTAACGAGTGTCCGAGTATAGTCACGTAATGAGAGCGTACAAAAGTAAAATCCGTGCACAAGCGATGCGAAGTGCCGGCGCCGCCTCCCTCCCCGCCACTACCTCGCACGCTGGGAAGCCGCAGCCCTTCCGGGCTGCTCGGTTTTTGCGCCTACATACCGCACCCGCTCGCACGCAACGTCCTCAAAGGTAGGCTCCCCCTCCCTTTTACTCGTCCGTCGCGAGCTTCTGCTCGGTGCCCAGCCCGCCCGAGCGCAGCTCACTCTCCCACGAGGGTCCTCGCCTCGGGCCGGAAAGCCCTTCGAGCTTCCGCCCAACCAAACGACCCTCTCCCTCACCCGGAGTCACCCCGAGTTCGAGTACTTGTGTACGACCATCGTACACAAGCGCTCGTTCTCCGAGTCACTCCCACAGCACGCGAGCACAGTGCAGTGCACGGAATGTGAACCTGAACTTCATGATATATTATACAATGCTTCGACTGTCACAACCCGTCGTCACCTCTTCCAGCTGCACTTCACCATGATTCCCCCCCTCATTCTGGGCGAGATCCGAGAATATCATCGCCATAGCAGTATCGTCTCTAAATCCTAACGAGTTCAAACCGAACTCGGTGTCAATGTGGGTCCTATCGTTTCTGTATTTGCTGTGCACATTGTGGGCACCGAGTTTGCGCAGATTTAGGATAAATCGCGGCACGAGTGTGAAGGGAGGAATGCCCTGCCCAATGCTTGCAAGTGCTGCCTTCCACCCAACATTCGGCAGATTTCCAAAATTCGAAAGTGCATTGAAGATCGCAAACACAAGGACACTGATCAGTCAGAAATCCATTGCAATGATGAGATGCAAAATAGGACATACACTAATAAGTAGACCGTCCCTTCCCTCACGAGAAGGCCAATATATCGATTGCAGCGAAAATCACCAGTAGCCCTGTATATTTGAAATGTTTGCATAGCAAATCGGAGGAGAATGAGGAGACACATCAGTGCTCCGAGCGCCGTAGTCGCAAATACAGTAACATCAGCCCAAACAGTTGAAACGTTTGACTGTGTTTTGCAGACTGAGTAATCGAGCACTCGAGTGATAACAGCTGTGCACCGGTAATGGTAGATGTCCAGTCATGCAATGTTCGATATGATGAAGTGGGATTTAACATGCCTGTTAAGCCATTCGGAGTGCTCTGTCCAATACAATTTACCAGAAGTGGGATAATTTCAATGGCAAGCAATGTGAGGAGAGCATAAAGGGGAGTCCTCGCTCGATTGTGCAATGCCCACACCCGGAGGATCATTGACACTGTCTCTACTTCGTGATTAACGTTGAGAGAAGGAAAGTACCATCTCACAGTCGGCAGCGAAAAGGAAAATCAATAGAGTCCATGAGGTAGTAATACTCAGTGCTCTGCCTTTGACTCATCTTTAGCTACAGACGCTACTACAGAGACGCTGTACTTACAGCTGTTAAATCGAAAAATTGTTTGTCATTGATCAACAGACGACAATGGATGGACACATACATCTATGATAGACCATGAGTATCCTCATCAATATCTGGAGAAATTACCTTTTCAGAGCCTGGTAAGAATGATCCTCCCACTGTTATTGGCACGTTAATGAGATCAACAAGAGGATTAGATCAGATCGAACACACGCAGGGAAGAAATTCTAGAAGATGAACTGGGATTGATTAAAATGCATTGTGAAACAAATGAACATACATGTTAAAACATAATCCAGGGTATCGCACCTGTGCAGGATGTTAATCAGATTCGCAGAGATGAGCATGTAGATCCCACACACGAGAATGAATAGTGTGGATACACGTGTCCAGGGCCTGCTCTACAGCCTGTCAGAATTACAATTAATTCCGAAACGTATTTCCCAACCCATATACATTCGATCTACCAGAGGGTTGATCAATATCACACTTGCATGGTAAGAGCGGAACACACCTCATCCGAAAATGTAAGAACTGATGATGTTGGGGTTCATCATTTTTAAAAAGATACATGTGCCTACTTACGGTAATCATATCCGACAGCCGTAAGTGTCACAACTATAATAGACAGATTGCAATGGGTCAGTGAGTGGGAAGTATTGAAATTGTAGCGCATAGCACATACGGCCCACGTAGTCACTAAGCCGGATGTTCGTAACAACTTTTTGAAGAACAAAAGCCATGGTCTCGCCGGTCTAGGAAGCCAGAGCGGTACCACTTGCAGAGAATGAGAACACAGTTTTCACTGACTGACGCTGGGGATGGCGCGTGAACACGAATGGAGGGAAGAATGGAGACGACAGTGGCCGCCCTTTCGCTGCGGTTAAATATCAAGGGAACATCGGGGGTTATATAACCCGGTGTCTTGCCTACTAGCCAGCATCCCTGAACAGAATTACTGGACAGGGATATGACGACTTAGAATTAACGGCAAACAATGTCGGTTTCAGCATTTATTGAGGCCCCAGGTGCGGGGTGTTCGTAGTATAGCTTGTAAAACGTCAATATCGTAGGATCAGGAGGAAGAAGAATGGTTATCTGTTGACACCGTAGAAACTCGGGCTGTGTTGGGCGCAATCTGCAATTGAAGTGAACTGATTAATAATTCTGATGTATGAGGGGCGATAGAGCGGTGAAACATTGCCCAGTCTTACGTAGTAAAATGAATATAGACCTAACATCGGAAGCATAAGCAAGAAAAGTCCAGGTCTTTCCGATTCATCGGTCTGTGGAGTCCTGGAGTAGGCTCACGGTAGCAAAAGGGGGACGGACTGCTTCATAATCGACGACCTAGGTAATATTCAGTTGAATGGACCAATGTAATCGTGAAGAAAACTCGTGCCCTTGATTTCATTATTAATGAAGGACTTAGTGGGCAATGGAGAAATTGCAGGGAAATATTCATATTCAGCCTTGGTGAGGGTGAGTTAAAATTGGACATCAAATAGAGCCGCGAGACAGATACAGTGGTTGGTCGACTTCCTGTTTCAACAAGAGCAGCCCATTCCAAGGTGTCTTAACACCTTCAGCAGACAGCTGACAAGCCACTCCAAGGCGTCCGATGCATTGAAAACGTGGGCTAGATGTCCATATCACGGCTCACCAGGCCAACAATCGCCGCAGAAGAAGCACTGTATCCGCCTACGGTAGCTGTGCCCCGGTTGCGCACTTGCGACACAATGTCGAGCGGTGCGTGATACACATTGCTTTGCTTCGCTAGCCTTGTTTAACGCACGAATAGCAACAGCGTTTACGTGCCCCTTGATTCGGCGGATAGGATGAAGGGCTAGAAGTGTCATCGATCAGCAGCACAAACCCTCGTTGGGGGAAAGGCGTAGAACTTGTCAGAATCGCACTTCTGTCACTAGCAGCCGCCTCCAAGCGATTCACATGACAAAGTGATCCAAGTACATTTTATGTGTCCGCGTTCAACCGCCATGGATCATGGATCCAACGGCCAGTCACGGTACCCGTCTGGGAACGAGGATGAGCATAACACGGAATGTTCGATTGAGGTTGGAACACACCTTTGTCGCATCCCAGCGTTGTTCCTCTCTAGACCCCGGCTCAGGCATCCCCCTCGCTCGCCAATGTTACCTGCTTCCGCCGCCCGAGCTATGCGCGGCTCGCGCACAGGTGCGACAGCTCCTGGACGAGGTTTCCCGGCGCTTTCCTATCTCATTGTTCGGAATTGATTATGTAGGTCTGGCGTGGTCAACCCGAGCGGTGGGAGATGTCTGACATGGGTTTCGGTTGTGCAGGGCGTGGCGGGCGGCGGTGGATGCAAGCACCGTCCCAAGAGCCCTGCATTGAGACGTGAGAAATCGAAGGGGTAGCTGTAGGGCGATTATAGAAAAAAACGCATGAACGTACTAAACCCGGAGGCGTCACATCCACCACATGCGGTCCATCTGCCTCCAACTTTCGCGGGCAAGCGTCGCCTGTACGACATTGTCCGGGTCGCGTTTCCGAACGCCTGCACCCCTTTGCCGTTATCCCCTTCTCTTCTTCACGCTCCTATGCCTCAGCTTCACTCCCGTCATCCGATTCGTCCCTTTCTTCCCCTGCACCCGCTTCTCGCGACACCGCTGGCATGGCAGCACCAGCTTTCTTTGCCTCTACTTTCCCCTTCCTCTTGCGCCTGACATCGACCTCAACTCCGACACCGTGGGTCCCTGGACAATTAGCACCTCCTTGCACCGTACCGTGCACGCTCCTTCTCGTCCTCGTGTCTCTCCGCGCGTTTTTTGAGTCTGTTGGACGACTCGCTCATCACATCCGCGTCCTCGTGCAGGCGCACTTCGTTGCGCCTCAAAGAAGGGCCCGAGATCGTTGCCGGTACGAGTGCGAGTTGGAAACTGGCGCAGGCATAGACGTGGGGGCGTCGGCATCGAACGGAGAGGCTGCATGTTTGCATCGGATCAGGGATGACTGCGTCCCGTAACAATCTGCGGACTGCAACATCACGCTCAACGTATCTGAGGCCAATGGGCCCGGTGCCTCAGTACGCCAGGGCGATACGACAGTCATGCCTAGGTGTGCTGCACCCGCGCCGCGTCTTGCACTGTATCGTCACCATCCCCAGCGTTGTCTTCATTGTCTTCGCCTTCGCCGTCCCCGCCGCTAATCGCAACCCTATCTCCTGTTTAAACGCGTCGAGCCACTCATCCATTTGGTGCGATCACCTCTTGTCCGTATTGCGCCCAAGTTCCGTGCTGAACACGCTCTTGTGCTTCAGACTCGTGGGCTGCGCATCCAGATTCACGGTGGCGTGCACCACGGCTAGCTCTTCGAACCCAGTGCGTTTGACTGTAGTCTCGTCACCCTCTCCGTCACTCCCACTCATCACCCCTCCCTTTTCTGTCTCATCACCACTATCCTCTCCGCATACCCTGCGTAGTTTGTCTCTGCACTCGAGCACCTCCCCTACTGCTTGCTGATGGAACTCAAGTCCCTCGGGTGTTATTTTCATCTTGGTGTGTGGTGTGCAGCCACCTCGTTTACGGTCAAATGTGATTGATCCAGTACGTTCGATGTCTTCGTTTTGAAGCTGGGCCGATTTGAGGAGGGTGTCGACGGTGAATCCATGCTTGGTCGAGGGCTAGCATACCTTTTTGACTGGGCCTTTGTATTATATAGTGTGACTTATGACAAAGTTGGCTGTGAGTGGAGCTACTCGGTTTGTCGGCTTGGAGCGGGAAGCTAAGGTGTTCGGCTCAGCCGATTGGATAGGTCAGACGCCGAACGTACATAAAATGTCACAGACATCCGAGTGATACATTTCATTTCAGTGGACCATTTATCGACTTCTTCCTTTGTTTTTTTTTGTACCCTGCCTCGGGTTCGAGGCGTTTTGATACGCGCTGAGGCAGGGGCGCGGCGAGCGTTTGTTTTGGCATTGGACGAAGTGAGTGGCTCGGTAGATTTTTGAGAGCAGCGAGAGAGGCAGAGGATGCGAGAGGGACGAGGAAGCCATTGATATTGAGCGTGCTTGCGCCTGTAGAGGCATGGATGTCAGTAACTTAGGGTCAGCGTGGATACGTACCTCGAATGCCAAACTCATTCTCCTCGCCCGCTTCTGTGGGATCCATCACGGCGACATCGACGTTTAGCGAGTGTGGATTGATTCTGAATGCCCGTCAGGTTTGCGTTTGTATGGTATGGCGGGGCCAAGAGAAGAGAAGAAAGTTTCGAGGTTGGCGAGTGCTTCAAGTTCGGGCGAGGGGTCGTCAGCATTCGGAGATGCAGGTTTTCAAGCCCGTCGCCGTCCTCGTCGTCCTCGTCGTCCCATCCCCTCTCTCGACCTCATTCATCCCTAGATCTACACCTCCAGTTCCTTTCCACTTCGTTTCATCCAGTGCCTCTATGGTCTCATTCTTCCAGTGACTGAGCGGTTTCTTGTTCACTTTGAGAGGCGCGTCCTCGTCCAAGATTGCACGTCCATCAAAGACGTCGAGGATCTCATAAGGTTCGCCTTCGCCTTCGCCTCCATCTTCCGAGACTGATTCAAATTTCCCAGACGGAACATCCGGCTCCTCGTTCAAACACACTTCTTTTTCCATCCGCAACTTCTTCGGTCAACCACGCGTCGTGCCCTACAAACCCGCACGCATGTGACTCACAAATTCTGATCCAGCAAACGCCTCCCGATCGTTCTCGGATGCATCCTCGTTGTCGATATCCTCGTCGTCCTCGCCCTCGTTTTGGATACCTCTATCCTCATGCTCCATGCTTTGAGCTTACCTATTACCTCCTTACTCAGCCTACCCAAGTCCATCACCACATCGTCCTCTAGGCCATGCCGTTGCCGTGAGCGTAACCTGTGCGCGACAGACTTTGGATGGGGCGCATTCGTACACGTCGTCGATCGCTGAGGTGGCTTGCCCGCCTTCCGGTTTGCGTTGGTCTTTTGATGTGGTTGAAGGTGTACTTATTTTACTGGTAGTCTTCGCAGGGGTCATTATTGGTAACCATCTTCGATTCTCAACCAGTACGGAATTGGGCCCACTCTATCAGCCCTCATTATCCCAGTCTGTCGCTATCTGGTGGCCGACTGACGGCGAGCAAATTAACGGCTTCCCGTAGCATGACCTCATCCTATTGACGCGATGTTTGTTATTTCAGTCCCTCGATGTGAGTTTGTCTCCTTCAACTCACGGCCCAGCCCTCAACCTCGCACATCTTCCACCACACCCGTTACACCTACAGTCGACAAAACTCGCTCGCAATGCCATGATCCCACTTAGTCGAATCCAACAGAGTTCACTCAGGTATGCACACTCACGACATCCATGAGTTCATTCCCACCATGCACGTGTGGTTTTAGAAGGAATGAACCACTATCAAAGGTGCGCTTGCATGATTAAATCTTTACCTATGGGCGAATTGAGCATCATTTCAGACGTCGGACTTCATTGTTACACGTGAGAAATGCCACCGATGGAATTGTATAGCACAGGTACCTGGGAGGTGGCACCATAGATTTGGGCCGTACGATTTTCAACGATGGTAGGAATGTTGTTCACCACCGCCTCACCGTTACCCAGAATGCTGTGCGTGATCATCAGCGCCCCAGGACAGTGCCCCTTTAGCGAATATCCTCATGATCGTGTCAAACAACGTCGTCCTAGCCTAATCAGTGAACATTACGACCAATGGCGGGCTGCGCCCATGCGCGAGGCACATTAATACTGCGACACAGATGGAAACGGAGTACATATTCAGCCTAGGCGGTGAAACTACGTGATGCACGTGAACCTGAATTTCTATATTATATCATGCGATGCTTCGACTGGCACCGCGACCCGTCCCCTCTTCCAACTGCATTTCTTCATAATTCCTACCCTCATTCTGGGCGGGGCGTGCGAATATCATCACCGTAACATTGCTAGATCCTGATGAGTTGAAACCAAACTCATTATCGATCTTGTTTCTGTCATTTCTGTATTTGCTGTACGCATTGTGAGCGCCGAGCTTGCGCAAATTTAGGATGAATCGTGGCACGAGAGTGAAGGGGGGTATGCCCTGCACAATAACCCTCAGTGCTGCCTGCCATCCAACACTCGGCAGATTTCCGACACTCGAAAGCGCATTGAAGATTGCAAATACGAGGGTACTAACCCGTCAGAAATTGGTTGTTATGATGAGATGTAAAATGGGACGTACACCGATAAGTAGACCATCCCTTCCCTCACGAGAAGGCCGATGTATCGATTGCAGCGAAAATCACCAGTAGCCCTATACATTTGAAATGCTTGCATGGCAGATCGGACGAGAATGAGGAGACACATTAGTATTCCGAGCGCCATCGTTGCAAAGAGCGTAATGTCAATCCAAACATTTGAAATGTTTGATTGCGTTGCGCAGAGCGTATAATCAAGCACTCGAGCGGTAACGGCTGTGCATTAGTAGTAGTAAATGTCCGGTCGTGGAGTGCTCAGTATAATAAGTAGGATTTAACATACCTGTTAAGCCGTTTGGAATGCTGATTATGATGCAATTTATCAGGAATGGGATAATTTCAATGGCGAGCAGTGCGAGGAGACTGTAAAGGGGAGCCCTCGCCCGATTGTACAATGCCCACACCCGGAAGATCATTGACACTGTCTCTATTTCATGATCAACATTGACAGAATTAAGCCACCATCTCACAATCGGCAGCGAAAAGAAAAATCAATAGAGCCCATGAGGAGGTAATACTCAGTGCTCTACCTTTGACATATCTTTAGCCACAGATATCAGTACAGAGACACTGTACTCACAACTGTTAAATCGAGCATCTGTCATTGATCAGTGGACAACAAAGGATTGACACATACATCTATGATAGACCGTGAGTATCTTTATCAATATTATTAGGAGAAACTACCTTTTCAGAGTCAGGTAGAAATGATGCTCCCACTTTTATGATGTTAATAAGATCGACGAAGAGAATCAGCTCAAACACACGCAGGGAAAGCATTCTAGAAGATGAGTTGGGATTGGTTAGAATATATCACAAAATATATAAACATACATGTTGTAACATAACCCAGGGTATCGCACCTGTGCAAGACGTCAATCAGATCCACAAAGATGAATAGACCCCACACACGAGAATGAATAGCGTGGATATCCATGTCCAGGACCTCCTCTACAACCTATTAGAAGACGATTGATTCCAGGATGTATTTTCCAACCCATATATATTCAATCTATCGGAGAGTTTATTAATGTCATGCTTGCACAGCAAGAGAAACACACCTCATCCGAAAATGTAAGAACTGATGATGTTGAGGTTCATCCTTTTTCAAAAAATACACATGTCTACTTACTGTAGTCATATCCGACGACAGTGAGGATCATAACTATAATATGCAGGTTGCAATAGATCAGTAGGTAGGAAACGCTGAGATCGCAATGCATAAGTAAGTACGGCTCAGGCAGTCACTTCTACGAATGTTCATAACAACTTCTTGCAGAACCGAAGCCATGGTCTCGCCAGTTTGAAAAGTGAAAGAGTGATACCACTTGCAAGCAATTTTCACCCACTGACGCTGGTGGGATGGCGCGTGAACACGAGTACGAGGAATGGGGATGGCAGTGATCATTCTTTAGCCGCAGTTAAATATCAACTTGAAGAGAACACCAGGAATTATATAATTCGGTATCTTGCCTACTAGCCAGCGTACCTGAGCAGAGTCATTGGACGAGACCTATGGATAATGACTCAAAATAACGGAAAACAGTGTCGATTTTGGCATTTGTTGAGGTCCGAGGTGCAGGGTATTCACAATGTAACTTGTAAAGGTCGGTGTCGTAGTATCAGGAAGAAGAGGAATGGTCATCCATTGACTCTGCGGAAACTCAGGCTGTGTTGGGCGCAACTGCCAACCGGCTATCGAAATGAGTTAATTGGTAATCCTGATGTCAAAATCCATGCCATAAATGGCGATACAGCGCCAGGCACACGGACTGTTGTAGTGTGACGGGCGATAGAGCTTTGAAACATTGCCCAACGGCGGTGCGACCGTAGCTAAATGAATATAGGCTTGATGTTGGAAGTATAAGCGAGAAAAGTTCAAGTCGTTCCGATCATCTGTTTTGGTGGAGTCCATGGAGTAGATAGGCAGTACCAGCAGGAGGGATGGACCGTTAAAGATCAACAGCACTGCAGCAGTCAGAGGCGTGTGAGCCGTGTGACAGGGCATCTTCCTGGGAGGTTACCGTGATGACAATTACTCCCAAAATGTGCTCTACAGTATTTCACGAAATACATTGAAACAGGACTTGAGCACTTTCTTGAAACTATACCCGAGCCATGAGCCATATAGCGGAATGACTCGTACTTACCGGTACGACAGACAAATGTTGCTACTGTGTGGTTCAATGCGAAGGATCAACAACCTGAAGCCCTGTGCGCAGCACCCGTGCCACTAGTGTTGTCTAACATAGGGGGATAAGGATGTCGAAAACACGCACTAAACTACTTTGCAGGACTGCAATACATCTGACTGTTATTTTTGGAGATGGTATATCAATTTCAAATTTAGAGATGCAAATCGGGTTTCACTCAATGCAACACAGTAAACGCTCAGGCTGCTTCCCGCGAACGTCTTGCTCCACCAAGTTAAACATTAGACATGAATTTCGCATTCTCACATACATCATTCTTCCAAAAACGATTCAGACTACATGACCACAGCCCCCTCTGACTTTCATTCCTACAGGGGCACCTGGCATGAAAAAATAAAATCCATGTGAGAACTCGATGACCGTGCACCAAGTAGATCGACCAACCGCACATGCAACCGATTTACAACAGCTTGTTCGTGACGCTGGGGTAACCGGTGGAAGCGTTGTACTGCAGGGAGCCATTGTTTTCCAGAAGTGCGGCCTGCACCTTCGCCTTCGTGCCCGAGCTTTCAATGGCACGCGTCGGCTCGGTGGACATCCGACGTATGACGCCCATACCTGGTTGAGAGCTCTTGCCGTCATCGACGCCAACAACCCAGCCTAGGAGACATTAGGTTTTTCATCGGTGAAGATAGTGGGCAAGTTGCGACCCTCAACGAAGATGTAACGGGAGTTAGTACCGACAAGGTCGTGGGCATGAGGTCGGCCTGTTTGACGGTTTGGTTGTCCAAGAAGATGGCCCGGACCATGGTGTATTATCACGAGTGGATGAGTTATTTGTAAGGAGGTGGGTTGGGAGGATGGGTTCCATGTGTTCTGCCCGCTGACTTTCGTGTCGTGAATAGGCCCCAGTGGGAATCGAGTTACAATCATTGGGTGCGGATGAGAATCATGGGGGATACGTACTATGCACCTGGTGCACAAACTCCGACTCAGCAAGCGCCTCCGGGTCCCGATCGCTTTTCTCTGGAACACAACCTCACTATCAGTATCCTCATCGTCCTTGTCCGAGTCGTCTTGGTCATCCCCGTAGTTGAGAACCGACGTTGGTCACCACTAATCACCACTCCTAGGACTACCTACACCTTCAGTCAGACCATCAACAGGACTACGCAAACCGGAAAGCGAGCGCCCCAGCAATCGATGACGTGTACGGACACGCCTCGCCCAAGGTTCATCGCGTTCGCGCTCGACCCGCACGAAGGTTAAGAGTGACGGTATGACCCATAGGACGATGCAGCGGTGGACTTGGGTGGGTTGGGCAAGGAGGCAATAGACAAGCTCAGAGCACGGAGTCTATGGAATCGGGACTCCATTGATCCTCACTACCCTAGTCGATCGCTATCTCGAGGCCGAATAACGGCGGGTTCATTTCAGCTGCCAGTGTAACCTCATCCTTACACGATCTTTGTTATTTCAGTATGAAATGGGCGAAGCGTCTGTTCCACCTTGAGTTCCTGAGGTCGCCCCCATGCCACCAGCCTGTACCCCGTGCAAGTTCGTCTCCTTCAGCTTATGGCCCAGTTCTCGACCTCGTACACCTCCCACCGCTATCGTTACACTTGCAGTCGACAAGATTCACCCGCAAAGCCATGACCACATTCAATCGAGTTCAACAGAACTCACTCAGGTACACACACACATATGACACCCATGAGTTCATTTCTACCATCCATGCGTGGTTTTAGATGGACTAGATCGCTATCCAAGGTGCACTCCCACCACTAGATCTTTGCTCGTAGGAGAATTGAACATTATTTCAGACATCAAACTCCACACGCAGCCGCGAGATGCTCCTGCTTGCAATTGTGATGGAAAGATGTCGCCTTCAGTGGAACTGAGGCAATTCAGTTTGCGATCGATATCCTTGGGCTGATTATTCGGTTGGAGTAGGTTGTTGTGGGTAATTCCCTAAACGACCCTTTGATAACCCGATGGTGGTCACGGAAGCGGTAGCCCTCTGACGAGACCTGTCGCAGGCTCGAAACCGCTATTTACCTCACCCCCTTTCCCCGCCTGTACCGTACCGAGTGCAAAAGCCCCTATCGCACAGTCCAAATCTTCCGACGTCCTCAGACAGTACAAGGGGGTTCGCGGGTACCTCGAATCCCCCTAGGCAGCCTGGTTCGTCGGAAACCCTGCATGCTCCAGGTCATCTGAAGACCCCCTGTGAAACGTAAACTAGGGAGGATACTTATGCGTGGGTGTATTGAGCACGGCCGTAACGCTTCCTCCCTTTTCCAGCCGAACGATCACCGATAAGTCATGTAACGAATGGGGCACTTGGAGAGCCATAAAACATCCAAGGAAGGTGCCAACATCGTTATACAATACTCCGGGCTGCTTTCAACCTACTTACAATCACGTACATCCTAGACTTCCTATCAACTGCCTAGCAAACCTAGTAGGCTGATCCGAAACTAAAACGCAAGGTTGGGCAAGGCCTTTTGAGTCAGCGCAACATGCTCATCGAGCAGGTCGTGTTCGGGGCCCCCTTCCACCAACGTAGAGCTGGATGTCCATTCCACGTTTCCTCCCCAAATTCTCTTGAATGTTTCTATCTTATCGGTCTGACCAGTTATCTTGAGGTATTCATATACGGCTTTCCAGGAACTATCTAGTGCGCCCACAACCCAACTACATGATGTGGGTAAGCGTGTGCTTGTTCATGCCCATTGTGGGGTCACTTACCCGTGTCGAGTGCTGATCGCCTCACCCGCAAAGTGCAAGCGACCGTCGGCCGCAGGAACGTTGAGCGACGCATACAAATTCTCGAATTCTCCTGGAGAAAAGTTTGCGAACGCACCTGGTAATAAAAGACGTCCATCAGTAAAAAAAAAAAGGCAGATGGAACGAATGATGTACCCATCGAATATTCGTCGATATTCCAATCCTTGACATGCATGTCCTTATACTCCTCGTTGAGCAGATATTCGTATGTGATTGTGGGATCCAGCTTGCCATGGGCTTCTGCGAGGTTTCGAAGAACGAGTTCCTTGAGTACTTCCTTGTTTCGCTTCGTGGCGAGGGCACCAAGGCGCGACGCATCGGTGGTCCAAGAGTAACTGGCAATGAGCACCTTGGATGGCGTATTGGAGTCAACTCCGTAAGACGGGTACACGATGGTGCGGATGGGAAGATCCGTATACGATTGGCCACCGACGATACCTAGCTTCGTAGTCCACCAGTTCGACTCAAAAAGAATCGCGATCTTGATCGATGGACCATAGTCGAGCCCACGCAAGGCATTCCTCTGCAAAACATTCAAACCAGCGTCGTTCAGGTCGATAGTACGAAGGACGGGAAGAGGGAGGGTAGAGATGACGTGCGCGTAATGTTTGGTCTCGAGTCCATTGACTGTGACTCCGACACAAGGGACGGCGACCCTTTTCATGGACGGGCCGTTCATAGAAAATTCGATCTCAACCTCGGCGTCGCGATTCAAAGTCAGTTTTAGATCGTTGGGAGTGGCATAGCTTTCAGGGATGGAGACAACCATGGTGTCTTCACAGATGGCTGTAACTCGGTTACCGAAGTTGACAGAAACGCCCTTCGAATTGATACACGCTTCCATCTTCTTCGACAACGTCTCCGATCCACCCCTGCAATAAATAAGATATATAGACCTAGGTTCGGACTCGGGAGCCTACTCGAAACACTTCCAATCTACATCCCCGAAGTTGCTGTTGTTGACATTTGCAAATGCCAATGCCGCAAAGACAGACTCGGTCAATGCACGGTCAAACCCACCACTGCTGCTTTCGAGCAAATTGCACCAATTGATGATGTCGTTGGAAAGATGACGTGGGGGAAGCTCAAGGGTATAGCTGGGCAGATATTTTGATGCCATGTATCCTCGAACCGAGTATGAATCATTCTCCTTCATCACGGCCCATCCATCCCGCTGTCCAGTTTGGTAATCGTTTACGAGGGCCCTGACGAACGGATCAATCACGTCGTTGTAGATTTTAGTGGAGCCTGCTTTAACATAAGCGGCACCAACGCCCATTCCTGCGGCACCAAAGTCGCCTTTCGGTTTATCCTTCTCCACCTTTTGGGCAATCCCATTAAAATAGTAGAATCCTGGGTGGTCAGGATCACGGGCGCTGAAGAAGTATGGAATGAGCTTGTCTTTGAGGGGATCCTGTTGATTTAGCGGTTCGTATTCGATCAACTCTGCCAGTCTCTTCATAGTACCATTCTTATAAATTCCAGACGCATCCTTCTTTGGAAGTGGGAAGCGCATCGCACCCTCTTCCTATGGTATGGAGTGTGGTCAGTTTCGTTCTAAAAATGCGAGAAGAGTACACAAATCGCACGTAATAATCGTACCGATCCCCTCCAGGGAAATGGTAGGTCGAAAGACGTCCCCCAGCGCGATCACTGGCCTCGAGAATCTCGTATTCAATCCCGAGAGAATCGAGAATCAAGGCGGTATAGAGACCGCCTACTCCTGCGCCAAGGATCCCAACCTTCAGTTGAGGCAGGAAGCGGTGGATCTCATCAGAGAGTTCGAGAGGATCGTCCTTGTCGGCTTCAAACTTGATCCTCGGAAGTTGGAGCAATTTCAGGAGTGAGGCGTGGTTTTCTTCGATAATGAGTTTTCCCCAGAATGCTAGGAAATCACCGCCAAAAGACATAGTAGGGTCGAGGTGGATCACAACGGGTTTGCTGGGGATCTTTTACCGCAAAACTGAGCTATTATACGGCTATCGACCATTGCGTAAGTTCAAACAAGGCATCGAAGTACCTTCAGAGTGGTACACCAAATTCGCTCCTGTGGCGTCCCATGAGTAGCCAATGGGGTGATACCGGTCTGATCCCGATTATGTAGGATGGAACTGTGGCACGTACATGACACATATTACATCTTGAGGGTTGTGCGAAATACATATCAACATGTAACTCGGCTGAGAAGAGTGTTCTAAGCTGCACACATGATCTATGGATCTGTCCAATGATCACATACCTTGAGCCATTGAGGTTCCGAGACGATCTGTGGGATTTTTTCTCGACCAATCTTCCATTGAATACGATCGCAGACCAGAACCCACCTCTCCATGTTTCGAACCTACATAGACGGACCTTTTACTCAGGCACTTAACAAGGGGAGCGGCGGTAGAAAGGTACTAGTGCCGGTACAGAAGTCGACGAGGCGAAATCTGTGATCCTGTGATGGCTCAGAGTAATGGAAGACCGCAGTTTGACACAAGAGATAACGCACCGCATTGCTGCCTCGGGTCGCATTTTCCATTTGGCATTGGTGAAATTTCGAGTCGGATCTACGTGAGACTGAGGGAGCGGAGCGCCCAGCTGGAGATGATATCGATGATCCCCGGATCTTTGGGGACATGGCATCAAGCGAGGTGAGTGTCCACATCAGTTCAACGTTTTACGCCCGGAATAATCAGGACCTTGACACTCGAAAAGATGGAGGGCGAGATCGCAAGGGTTGTGTGACGATCGCAGAGGACTGTCATCCTGGCATAAATTCTGTGCGATTTCGTATCAAGGATGCAGGCAGATGGGCCAAAAGATCGTACACTCGTAGCATCTCCTTTATTGTTATCGACAGAGAAAAAGGAAGGGGCCAACGCCCAAGTACTAAGGTTCATTTCAGGGGTTTGAACGGGACTTCGATGAATTGCAATACGTCCAACTAATGTAAATGCGATCTCCGGAGTGGGGAAATCTGGGGTGTCGCGACTTGCACTGGTATGCATATACGGCGACGTGTCGCTTTCAGCACGCTCTCACGAAACATGGAGTGATCCATATTGCCGGGTGTTCCACTGTGCGATGATATTGCATTCGTTGAATTTTCTGCAAAACAAGAACAAAACGTGTCTGTTTTGCCATGAACGCTCGGCGGAAAATGGTTAGAAAGTGGGTAACCTGCTTTCCGCATCCGAAGCGACCAGAAAGCAAAAGTGGAACATGGAGGGAGAAGCGATGGAAGTGGCGCTATTGCCTGAATCGACAGAACAGATGCGAGGGCTTCCGCGCTGGTACTGTTTAGTACTAAACACCGTCCTTTCACACGCTTCACATGCCGCTCTACTTACGCGATATTACTGGAAAGCGGCGGGACAACCGTACTCCTGAAAACGTAATTCTCGCCCCAAGGGACTTACTTCGAAGGGATACTTTCTCCGGATGGACTTAGAACACCTCAGGCACTTCGAATTAGTAAATATTTTGCCGTTTACAACGCCTAAGGAAATTTCACCAGGCTCCACAATACTTGATGTGTGACTTCAGACTAGTAAATACTACACAATCTCAGAAAATAAACCAATGACAGGGTAGATGACAGCTATTACATCGGCAAAAAGTCTGTTTCAAGCCTGTTTTACCCTAAGTACATGACAAACGTGGGAGTCACAGGTGACACCGTGGACGTGTCGCGGTGTGAAAAGCCATGTTGCTCCGTCCGCACTAGATATTCAGCGCATGGGAGCGGGACCGCCCGTTGCGACTCACTCCTTACTTCCCTCTATCACTTGAACCCGACGTACTTACTACCAGTGTTAACCACGAACATTACTGAACCCTGGTATTTTTATATCTTCATACAATATATCCACAAACGCTGTTAGCTAGGCGAAACATCATCAGCACGGGAGCTTCTTCCCCACTGTCTTATGAACATACAGCAAGCCAGACGATCCTTTGGAATCGTGAGCCATAATGTGCATTTTTGTGGCCCGGGCCTGTGCTTCACGCGGCAGAGAATTCAAGGACACACACTTCTCCAAGATCCCAGACTTTTTCCAGCCGCAGGCCAGCTTTGGTTCTGTAGAAAGCTTGATGTCAGAAAACCACACAGGATGATCTTACAATCCCCTAGCTCACGAGAGCTCCAATGTATTCTGGAGGGTACGCTGCTTCCCATTGTGCAAGATCCACATCGTCAGGTCCAGCTGGTATGTACGAATATTACCAACACCGAAGTTAGGGGGCATGGGCTCAGGAGCCTGCGTACGTTTTGCGGAAAATGTTCAGGATATGCGTCCACTTCAGTGGATCATGAATGACTGACCACGGCGGCACCGACAGACCTAGCTTCGGCTACGGCTTGTTTGTAACTGGAGTCGAGAAGAACGCGGCCATCTATACAGTCGATTGTTGAGCTCGTGACTGTCTTCCGAGCGGTTCTAACTCACGAACGAGAACCCGACTATGAGGCTCCAGTGCTTGGCGGACATTGCGAAGAATGATCACAGACTCGTGGTCAGCCCAGTCGTGAATGATGTTACGGAGCTACTCGAGTCCAATCACCACCGTTAGAGTCCTGTTATTGGTATGCAGAATATGAGCCCACATAGTAAATGTCTTTGCCCTTGACCGGAACCTGGGTTAAGAAGTTAAGTTCTGCGAACTCAACGCGGTTCTCCTGAACTGCCTCGGGATAGTCCCGTGCCCAAACCTAGAAGAAAAATTAGCCTATTGCACGAAGTGACCGATGTTCACTACTCACGCTTTTGGACTGAATGAGTGCTTCCGGCAAATCGTGAATGGTGATCTTGATGTGCTTGTATGTATTTGCGAGAGGGAGGGAGAAAGCACCAATACCTCCTCCAACATCGACAACAGTCGAATATTTATCGAAGGGGAAATCTGAGTCGGCGGTTAAACAAGCGGTGCTAATCCTATGTTGGAGACGTACGAGTTAGGACTGCCAATGAGCCCGTGATGCTGTTGATTCCTTTCATTGAGCGTTGGTAACTCTATAAATCATCAGGCCACGTATATATTAAAGCATTTTTTCACCTACCTCTCTCCAAGAGTCCTGCACGGCAGCATGAGATGGATTACTCATAAATGGATTAGCCACCCACTTCTTGTCTCATCCAGTCGAAGAACGTGCCGGTGATACCCTCCCTGTTATTGGCATACATAACAGGGGCATGCTCTGGAGCATCAGAATGTCCGGCAATCGAGTCCTTCAGTGTTTCATGCAACACGGCGGCACCTTTCGCCGTCACTTCGACGTGAAGGCTGACCATATCACGAACAGGGTTCTCGCTGTGAAGAATGAGAGAGAGGCGGTTGTTCGCAAACGTATCGGTCTCCACTAAAAGCCTAGTTAAGTCATAGTATACGTTACAAATGAGCAATTTAGTTGACCTTCATTGTAACACCCTCTGGTGGCCAAAAGACGGAGCAAACGCGCGAGTTTCTTTGGTTCAACTTTTATGATCTTGGAGAGGTCATTGACATGGATACCGTTGGGGTAATTCACAAGAATATCCGTGATGTTCTCTCGGAGTGCGACACGCACGCAAGCGCAGTCATACATTTGCACGAGCTATCGATGATAGTCAGTCTTATGTGATGTTGAGGCAGAAGTGATGCTCACATTGATAGCAGTGTGGGAGGGAGGCGCGAGGGTAGTGCATAGTTGAGCACATGCACCTTCGAGAACGCGAATGGCACTCTTCAGTGCGACTTGGTCGTTAGCGTTGTCCAATGGATGTGGGTGGGTGGAGTTGATTGATGGGATGTCGTCACCGGCCTTCTCGTACTCCGCAATAGCCTCCTGCGCAGCCAAATTGATCAATTTCAGGAGGGCCTCCAACTTAGCTTTGTTGGTCGACATTGCGACGGTAGCATTAGAATGGGAGCCGGGAGCAAGAAATTTGGAACCCTCCTCATACCTCAGGGAGTTTATAAGCTACTAGACCACGTGCATATGATGGGGCTATTGCTTGCGATAAAGACACTTACCGCACTCAGTGAGGAACCTCATCTGCAAGACAGACCTGTAATGAGAGCTGAGCTCGAGTCGGAGGGCTGACAGAAAAGGGAAAAAAATTAAAATTACGTAACGGGGGCTGCCTGATAGACTCATTCCGAATAACCTTGTTTGTGTCATATCGAGGGAGACTCAGCCAGAGCATCAGTATCTGTGACGTGTCCACTGTTTTCACCGGATCTTTATGTTCCCTGAGTCCTGACACTGGATAGCATAGGCAGATGACCGTAACAGAACCAACCCACCGGTCACACACTGATCACCAGGCGATCGCGTTGCTTTCACTGGCCGCACCCGTGCCGATTCATCAGTGGCGCATTAAAGATGCTATGCCCTCCCAGTATATGAGAGCTGGCTCATGTACTGTTGCTGACCACGAATTCACCATTTGTAGCGTTCCATCTCCGCTGCCTCGACTGCTACGCGTCGGTATTGCAACGTCATAACTGAGATGATCGGCGTATGTCCAACATGTGCGTGGTAATCGGCCAAGATCTCAGTGAGGCTCAATTAATTTGATTAATAATTTAAGTCCTGACCTGGACTTGGAGGCATTCAAAATTTTCAATGTGGACCATAACTTGAATGACTGATCGCCACCTGGCTTCCCTTGCTTGGATGTTCCTTTGTCTTGCATTTGTGAACAAACGTGCGAACACATCATTTCTAGGTGCCATACGTCGAGATCGGTGAAAGCAATACAATCTGTTGTGTGACCAGTGTGACAGTTCTCTCACTCCCTCCCCTTCCCTCGTCGAGAACCCCCCGGCGCGAGTCAGATGACTTTCGGCTCCACGACTCTCAAATGACCAATGCCTCGCAGCCGTCTGGCATCCGCCACGTCAACCATTCATCGCCTTCTGGCTCAAATCCGGCCCAGTACATCAAGCACCGCCAATCCCGACCCACATGATCCAATATGCGCCGGACGGCGCGACAACAGGACCAGGCGGTGGGTGCTCGCGAGAAGGGAAAAGCTCCGCGTCGTTGGGCTTGTACGGGCAAAGCTGACTAACATGGAAAACCGGGTAAATGTGGGCGTACTGCCGGTCTCGGATAACGTATATCGCTAGTGTGCGTCCGTGACCATGGAAGACCCATCGGATCGCGGCATAAATTTGACGACTAGATTATCGCCAGCTTGCAAATACTCGCGGCGATGATGTGTCGTGGCAAGTAAAACACAATCACCAGCCTGAAACATACGGGCGGGTGAGCGGTATGTGTTAGCTGACACAGACCAAGAAAGCCTAGCTGCGAGCGGGAGGCTAACTTGGGCTTCCCACACGTTCTCTTGGAGCTGAGAATAACCGATATCCCTGGCGCACAGCTCATGCTAATGTCCTTTCCGGATGACCACGGGTTTCTGTTTGCGTTTGAGTGGAGCAATCGCCACGTGCTCGGGTCTTCCATGACAGAGGTACCAGAGTATTGTCACAAGGCGGACGGGGATTTCTCTACAATAAAAGCGAGCGTGTTTGGAGTGGCCGTCAGGCCGAGGTGGACGTGACGTGGTGGTGAGGGTGTGGGGAAAGCAATGGGCGACCTAACTTGTTCATAGGCTATTATAACGGTCGTGCGTTCCGTTGTAGTGGATGGCAATGCGCGAATTTACCATCACCACTCGACTTGGAATCGCGAAGGAGTGTATGTTACGATTCCGTGCGGATGAAACAGATTGCGCTATAAATGCTGCGCGATGGCATTTGGACATGCTGATTCCGCAGCTTGAACCAGGTGGTAATGGGATGGGATGGATACTTGGGTCGCGGTAGGGGCACCGGTGTGATTGCAGGTCATAGATGAGTGAGATCAGATTAGGACGGGACAGAACTTCCGTTCGTGTGGTACCCTATAGTAACTAACCTGCATTATCATACAGCCAGTGGGTTGTCGGTACGCTCGACAGTGCCTGCAAACTCGTCCTATACGGGTATCTTAAGGTCGCAGAGCAGGATGAAAAGAGAGAGACATTTGAGAAACCTTGGGACAAGAACGTGGGGTGGATTACGACCGCTATGCTGGTGGATGGGGAACTCAAGTGAAGTGCGACTTGCTCGACGAGTGTGTTGGATTTGCGCACAATCCCCATCTTAACCTTATGCAATTCTAGCGTTCTGTGTCGATTTCAGGTTTACAGGACATACAGTGCCATGTTAGCGAGCAAGCAGGAAAAGCGATCATGTGTCCTCCAGTGCACAACGCAACAAACACTATATGTAAACAAGTCGCATGGATAGCAAGGACCCAACGACAGCGTCAATTCTTCAACAGCTGCGGAAATTGTAAGATCACGATACCACCATTCGCCAGCCCAATTGCGATTTTATTCCCATGCGACGCTCTCCCCTTGACAGGCGACATGTTTGGCAACAAACTCAGCGCGTTATCGGTCCTCTTATCCACAATCCACCTGCCCTCCAGAGCAAGATCACCCTCTCTCGTATACATAACGGGATGGTCCGCCGGTGTCGCCATCAACGGTTCCAGCGTCGCTGCATCCCACGCAAATACGGCCCCATCCTTGTCCGCAGCGAGGATACGGTCACGGCTACGTTCCCCCGCAGGGTCGTCGTCGAACGCGACAGTAGTCACCTCCCGTTCCAGCCGAAGTGGCTCGATGAGAGCTTCTCCAGTGTCCGCACACCACACCCGCACCGTCTTGTCAAGCCCGCCCGTCACGATCCGCGTACCATCGGCGGAGAAAGCAACATGGGACACGAGCCCCTTGTGGAGGCGCGTGGCGCCCATGCTCCCTACGCTTTCAACGTCCCAAACGCGCACGGTCGTATCGTACGAGCCAGTCAGGATGCGCCTGCCGTCATGCGAGAAGGCGACGGAGCGGACGGGGAGACGGTGCTGTCGAACGAGATGGGGCAGCTCCGTGCCGGTTGCGATGTCCCAAAGGCGAACAGTAGTATCCTTGGAGGCTGACGCCAGCAGCCTACCGTTGGGGGAGACGGCGACCGAAAAGACGTCGCTCTTGTGACCGACGAAAATAAAGGGTGACGGTTGCAACATGGCATGTGGGTTGTACAGCTGGGTTCCCGCGTGTGCGTCCCAGACGCGGATGATGCGGTCGTCAGAACCAGAGATGATTCTGTTTCCGTCAGGAGTGTAGGCGAGGGAGGTAACACCACCCCCTCGATGAAAAATGGGTGGTAGAGCTTCCTTGCCAACTGCGGCGTCCCATACACGGATAAATCTGTCTCTGGAACCTGACGCAAAGTGCGTTCCAACAGGCGAAAATGCCAGGGCAAGAATCGTCTTCTGGTGTCCCGTCAGTGGTCCATGCACCACGGCGCCATCGAGCGCATTCCATATGATGATCGTCTGGTCCTTGGAAGCAGATACAAGCATCCTTGCATCGTTGGAAAATACAAGGCCATAAATAGGTCCGTCATGTCGTGTCAACGGACCAGCCACTTGCTCTCCGGACGAGACGTCCCACAACTTCACCACACCCCCAGTTGATCCAGACGCAATGTGTCGGTTGTTTGGAGAGAACGCAACGGCAGTAAAGTCCGACTTTTCTGCATATATGGGCTTGGTCACAAGCTCCCCCGAGGTCGAATCCCAAACAAAGATGGTCCGCGAATTTGTGGAAGCAGCGTATTGGCCATCCGAAGAACAGGAGATTGCAGCGACGTTATTTCCTTGCTGACCAAATTCGCAGAGGAGGGGCGACCAATGTTCGCGGAACCCGCCGATGACGACGGGAATATCCGAATCGTCCTTGAAAGTTTGAAATATTGTGGTAGCCGTCGGTGTGAACGGGAGTGCACTCTGGTAGACAAGAAGGGGATGTTGTTCGTATGCGTGGGTAGAAGTCTGACAAAACCGAATGGCATCATTGACGAATATATGAAGTGCTTCATGACCGGCATAGTGGGCCTGGCCAACCAGCCTCAGACAACGAGACGGAGAGGGTACGGTGGACACATACGTCGGCCCATTCCTTCAACCCTATCATTAACCCGATCGTCTGTCTCGCCTTCCCCATAATGGTCATCACTTCGATCCAATGCAGAAAATGCGCATGCAAAAAGCTGTAGACTTCCTCCGTCATTGCCTTTTCGCCACCCGACATTGATCTGCGCAGATGGTCGACCCAATATTTAGCGGGATATGTGACATCTTCCGGAAGAACCGCCTTCCAAGGCAGCGTTGACAACTTCAACTCAAGCATGTTTTTCTTCAGTGTCCTTCCCAAGTGAGTGATACAGAGTCTTGCAGCGCGTAGATGGTGTTGCTGACGATCGATGAACCACAAGTCCGAACCACACCTCCGTCTCTCCGTGATGAAATCCGCGAAACTCGGGTGCATCACGTGTATGGGCTGGTCTTCTGCCCATTGTAATACAGTCCCTAGATGCTTGACTGTGTGTAGACAAGGTCGCTGTCTCCTGGCTCCAGCGTTAGCGTTCAAGAGGTCAATTGTATTCGCGGAGAGGGGGTTTTCAGCGACGATGATTAACCCTATGATATCACGGAAGTCGACGGCAAATGCAACATCGTCCCATTTACCGGCTGACTGGAGGGCAGTGATATATATTCCGTCGATCGCGCTCTCGGCGTCCGCATACAGAGAGGACTGCACGAGCTGGGAGAGCCGTTCCTCTGGATCCTGTCCCTTTTCAATGTACCGACAAGCGGTGTAAGCCCATATGAACAACCCAGAGGCTCGAAGTGCGAGAGCATTGGTCCGCGCCTTTCCAGGCCAGTCTGAGGGGAAGCCCAACGAGTCATTTTGCAACCGGATATGGACCATTCGATGATGAATGTACGTTTGAACATCCTGCTCGTTTGTGGGCGACTTGATGTCAATTTCATGGGAACGGATATGTGGGGCCTTGCTGAAAGCACTACGAATGTCACTCTCCGCACGGCTCGTAATGAATATGCGAATTGTGGGAGGAAGTCGAGAACTTTCTGAAGCAATGATCTGAAGGAGGTCCTCACGCCCGCCTGATTGTCCGCACTCGTCGAGAGCGTCGATCACCACAAGAATAGGACCTTCCCTGAGATGATCTTCAATGGTGGCAAACGGTTCGACGAGGAGCTTTTGAAACTGGCAACGGAGTGGCGCTTGTCGAATGCTTGGTATTTGTTCAATGGACTTGGCAATAGCTCTACCAATACGATGGTCGAACTCTGCAAGTTGATATGCGAGCGTACGAATGAGCGATGTGGGGTCATTTCGAGCTGCTACTCCCCGGGTGAAAAACGCGAATGCGCCAAGACGGCGTAAGTCTCGGAAGATATTGGCGACAGACGTCGCGATGGTGCTCTTGCCTGAGCCAGGGAATCCCTGTAGCCAGAAAACATTACCCTTCATCGCGGGGGTAACGGCCCAAGTAAAAATCTCCGCAAGAATGTCCATACGTGTATTCGGGAGACATTCGGGTCGCGACGCATTATTCATGTCAGCGGGTGCGAGTTTCAATAAGGTATGGTCGTCAACTGGATGGCGTGCCGTCAGAAAAGTGAATACAAAGATCATTGAATGCGCCTGACGCAGTTTATTCACGTTCTCGTCCAATCGGAAACAAACGAGCGCTGCTTGGATAGAAGTGCCTGTCTCTAACGATTGCCTCAGCGTCGTAAAACCCTTCGTGAATGCATTGATTTGGCGATCCGTCCATTCGCTTGACACCAGTCTTTCTGTATGGTGCTAGGGTCAGATATCGAAAGGGTCAGCTGGGTGAGAACGCACTTCCGAATCCATGACCGCTGCACTCTCGGATGAACATGGTGCATTCCACTGTTTGAGACAGAAGGTTACGGATCGTTTCCTCGAGAGCGGGTATTTTTTCCGGGAAAGATTTGACAGTTTCAACAAATGTGTACGAATCCTTCATCAACCCACTGAGGTCTTCAAGCCTCCCATATCGTTCCACTTGTCCTTTCATAATCTAGGGAATGCGTCAAGAGGTATCAGCGTCGAAGCTTGTTGACCTAGTACCGTGTAGAATCCAGTAACAGCCTTCCATGCTACATTTGCATAAGGATTTAACTATAGATGTTAGGCAGATGCTAATATTCCTCGCAAAAGGGTCGACATACTTGTGCTACAGCATCGCCAACTGCCATGAATGCTTCCAATTTCAGTACAATCTCCGCCATGGAGGATTCAATGCTCTCGACATTTCGTTCCTCTGTCTTAGTCAGCTCTTGGAGATTTCCTGTCTCGTGTAACCGAATAAGAAGTAGCCAGTGAGAGGCCTTCCCGCTTTGCTTTTCGGTGCTTGGCTGAAGTTGGATTGGAAGATCATGATCTTGCCCTGTAATGTCGTCGCCATCAGAAGGGTGGTACTTTAGCGTCGTCCACACCTCCAGCTTTCTGTCGACTCGATAAGAGATCGGATATTGCGACTTCTGCGGAGGCCAATAATTGCTGGCGTAGCAATACTTTACGTTTCAACTCGAAGCGAAGGATCGTCTCAGAATGTACCGGCCTAAAGTTATAGTTATAGGGCCGAAAGAAAGTCACAACGACCATGTTGAATGATACGCACAACGGAAATCGTTCTCCCCACTCATGCTGTCCTCCCCTTTTCGTTGACTTCGTGCGAACAGGATTGGGGCTATGGTCAACATAGACACACACGAAACATTTAGACCAGTCTTTTGTAAATGCTGGTAGCTCGGCCTTGACAACTGTCGTAGGGCGAGCGTCATGATGGTTGTTGGTAGGAAGATGATAAGCTAGCTCGCACGTACCACTGAGGTCGATGTTCATCACCTGAAGGCTGCTAGCCATCTCGTTGCTGCGATCTATTATACCAGGAAGTCACTGGAAACGTATAGTTGCCGCCGGGCTGTGACGGGTCTGGAGCCCGCATGAGGAAGGCATCATATATATCCACATAAGTAGTATGTCGTGCACGCGGGTCGTGGCGCTTTCCAAGTTGTCAGTGGCGGTCCGACGCAGTGTGTCAACCATAACCTGGTCTGAATTATCGCCCACGGGGAACTCTTTACGTGACCTACATGACAAGTACCACTGTCAGCAACTCTGGATCGGACTCTCCTATACCCAGCAACCTCCAGCGAGCGACCTACCGCCTTAACTTTCCTCCTTCTTATGTCGTCGTGGGCGTCTACAGACTGTGCACTGATGAGTCGCTCTACAAGCCTGCTTGGGACAAATGCAAGCATGGGGTTCAGCGCGGTCTAATGGTCGGGTTCGTCTGGGTGCGTCCGGACATCCGTTTACACCGTGGTGACTTGGTTGACTGGTCGAAAGACGTGTCTCACATATAGAATCCAAAAGCACATCATACGAGCACTCCTCAATAACCCTTCCTCTCTGTTTTCCTTCAGCTACATCACCCGCCTCTCTCACACCGCGTCAGATCTCTCGGAAGAGACGTTCCTCGGAATTGGGTTACCATTCAATGTCTCCACTTGTGCGTCGTCCGCCCCATTTACCGTGAAATGCTACAGTCCCATTCCCGTCAGACATGGCGATCCTTCTCCTCGGGTCTCAAGTGACTGCAATCATCACCTTCTTTCTCTCTCGGAACATTCGTATTGCACGACACCGCGCATGGGACCAGACGGTCGCCTCTCGCGGCAAGGGTCTCGACTTTTGGCAGCCTTATGTGGAGGAATGGGACGTGCCGCCTGTTGTCAATGAAAGTCTGAGCGCTCGTGTTGGGAATATGATGAGCATATGGATCGTCGGTGTCGCCGTCAAGAAAGGTGTGTATATGTGTCTGCGATCGTGAATGGCATGTTTGCTACGGTACTGAAATTGCATGTAATTTTCTTTAGTTTTGCTTCTTCCATTGTCCTTGTATCCATTCATAGGTACATTATTGGCAGCCGGGATGAAAGCCATGGGGACAGCCCAGCACCTCCACAAGCCCGTGAGTCAAGCCCATCTTCCTATATGTGCTCTGACTCGTATCATGTTACGCAAAAGTACTTCAAGGCAAAAAAAATGACATCCCATGAAATTGCAACATTTATAGAAGAACGAAAGTGGGACTATCGATGTATGTAATGGTGTTTCTGTGCCTGGAGCAGTCTCTCATGCTGTGATGCGAAAAAAAATGTAGCCTTTGGTTTCGCGGCCGCACTATTGGAAGATATCCCAATAATCGGACTTGCGTTTACAGTGTCCAACAGAATTGGAGCAGCCATGTGGGCACACGGTGTGTCTCTACACCAGCAAAGTTTGGCACCTTATAATCCACTCATACTGACAATTAGATCTTGAAAAACGTCAACACTACATCGCCGAACGGAAAAAATCCACGCGACAAAGCGCAAGTGTAGGTGAACAACCGAAGAGACTTTAAATGGTTCAGTGTATCACGCATCTTGATCGACTCGTATTCCTAGATGAAGGAATAGACATCGCGTCAGTTCGTTGATTGTACCTTCCTCAACAGATTCGGATACCTGCAAATCATCAGTCAATTATCGATTGCCGGTGTCAAGTTTCTGGGCTGTAATGATCTTGGATCGTGCCCTTGTGTAGTAATGGTCTCAGCACAATGTATGGTATCCAGGACTCGAAACCTAACATCCCATGTAACGACCAAGTAAATTCGTCATCTCACCCTTTGTAATCAAACCCATTTATCGAGTCTTTGCGGTTTCGCTATGGATGCTTAAGCATAAATAATTGCGGATGGATGTCTCAAACATTAGTGTGGAAACGACTTGGATTTAGTCAGACATCAGTTTTCCGAGTGTAATGTGTCCATCTGTGATCACAGAGAAGGATGAGCACACCATCAACATTTCCAAGTGCTGTGCGCATGCTCGACAAGCAGGATATAAATGAGAAGTGGCATAAATCGCTTGCCGGTCCAATCAGACTTCTCGCCAGGCCTCCCTTAGGGTGAAAGCATTCAAGAACAACGTAAACATGCGCTCTCCCAGATGTATGAGGAATTAGGGGCTAGAAGAGTGAACAGGCCTTAAGAACCAAGAACGGCTGCAGACGCTGTGGTGGGTCGGAAATCCCTCAGAATGAAGAACAGTTTCAATGACACCATAAAAGTTTGGAAAGTCATTCAACAAGGATGGTGGCAAGGCATGAGTAACTGCCTTTTTCATTGGTTGATCGTTGAAAAAAAAGTTCTTCAAGGGCATTGTCCAAGTTACCCCCAAATACAAAGTATAGCAATTGATGTTGAGTCGCTCCTATAGCGAGTGTTTTCGACATGGACGATTGGTGTCTGTTCGAGGAGTTCTGGTTCCAGGAACCAGTTAAATCACCTCCACGATTAACAACCCATATCACAAACTTGGGGGGATCCGAAAAATCAGAAGGCAGAACAAGTAGGGGTCCAAAGACGTACCAGGCCGCAGTGAGAAATGACCATCACCGGTTCCCTAGAAAGTGTGATAATATGACGGTTGCAGGACAGCCGCGGAGAGATCGGAACGAAAAAGCGGAGCACGGTTGTAGACGTCCTACTAAAGCTTCACCCAAAGCTACTTGCTTATGAGGACGATTTCCTGCGGCGAATGACTGGAAACAGAAAAGCACTCGTAATGTTTGAGAACGTTTCATGAAACATCTCAAATCAAAGAAATTCTTGCAGGAAGACCCTGCTACTTTGATGCCTATTTGATGCGTTGATAACGGCGGTGGTAATCACGGCCCATGATTTGTCGCGAAGACAGGTGCTAAACCTCACTTATATGCACTCCTCTAAAATCCTACGAGGTCGTGAGGAGGCACTTTCATGGATCGCCTAGCTGTCCAGCAACTGGGCGTGTGGTCCACCTCTTGAGAGGGACTTGAACCATAGTGACAAAACCGAGCGCTGAGCAGTGGCTGTGTTGCGAACCCTCACTCTCTTCTACTTTACCATGGCCGACAATGAAATTCATATCAATGTCAAAGGTGTTCCTCTATCCCGTCTCCTGTCTTTGTTTAGCTGCTTATCACACTCCATCAGGGCCGAGCGAGCTCAAGATCCAAATATCGATCAGCCTAGACAAGACCGTCCGCGACCTCAAATCTGCTATTGCCGAAAAGGCAGATGTCGAAGCAGATCGACAGAGACTAATTTACTCAGGTCCGCGCACATACGACCATTACAACCGAAGATGTTGACTTTCATGCGTTTGACAGGGAAAGTCCTCAAGGTGCTTGTTTCGTCGTAGTAGCATGTCACCAGCCTTGACCACTATCGCATTTCCCAGGATGAAGACCAACTATCTGTGTACAAGATCCAGTCTTCACATACCATCCACATGGTCAAAGGCGGAGCACGCGCAACTGGTTCTTCCACTACCACTTCCTCACATGCTACACCGCCTCCACAAATCCCCACGATGCAGGCCGGCCAGAACCCGTCTGACCCGCTTACTCTCCTCAACAGTGTTATGGGTCATGGCGTCATGGCTGGTTTCAACCCATTCGCGGATATGGGTGTTAATCAGAATGATCCCAACATGGTCTGCAACTCAGCGCGCGACTAGCCTGCTGTTCTGGTTTACTGATCCCTGACATCGCAGTTTCATAATATGATGCAATCACCCGAATTCCTACAGCAAATGTCATCTCTCATGTCCAATCCCGCCATTCTCGACCAGCTCATCGCCCTCAATCCACAACTTGCTTCCATGGGACCTCAGATCCGGCAGGTCTTTCAAAGCGAGCAGTTTAGGCAAATGATGTTCGTAACCTTCCCTCTTTCACCAGACTTCTACCGATATGATATTGAATGACTCCTTAACTTTATCTTTATTAGGTCGAACCCCGAAACATTGCGCACCATGATGCAAATGTCGGCAGCGATGCGCGGCACTGGGCAAGGTGGTCCTTGGTTTGGCGGTGCTGGTTCCCAAGGATTCCCAGCACCCGGACTCCCCTCGGGAGTGCCGGGTACGGGCACCGCTAACCCTACCTCGCCCTCTACGACCCAACCCGGTACAACTGGAGCGGGTGCCGGTGCTGGTGCTGGTGCCGGCCAACCAAATCCCGCACTTCTGCAAGCTCTGCTTGGTGGTGGACCCCTCGGCTTAGCTGGTATGGGAGGATTGGGTGGGGGGTACTTTGGTGCGCCACCCGTCGCTCCCGCGGATGCAAGACCCCCAGAGGAACGGTTTCAAGTACAACTTCAGGTTCGCTCAGTAGTCCGCTTTCTTTACTCATCTCACCCGCCGTTTCGTACCCTAGCAACTACAAGACATGGGTTTCACCAACGCAGCCCAAAATGTGCGTGCCCTTCTTGCGACTGGCGGTAACGTGTCTGGCGCGATAGAGTACATACTAAATGGGGGTGGGGTCTAAAGACGACTTGGCAGTCCCGTTCTGTACCTGCGATACAATATAGAATTCTGGATCCTAGTAATGCCACTATATACTTTTCGAAAGTTCGAATTGACGATGAGAAAACAAGCATCATACACGGATACCATCGCTGGCGTTCGTGTTTGTGTGGTGGGGTAGCATGGTGACTTAGCGTTTAGTAACACTGGCAACATTGAACGTCAGTCTTCTCGTCTCCATTCTTTCCAAGGAGTACTGGTCCTCCCTGGCAGTATTATACAGTCGAGTTTAAAGACTTGTGATCTTTGCTTACCCATCCAACATTACAAATCTTCACACGGTAGTTGCGGGGTCTGAATTATTACTAAATATAGTATATTACGTGTAATAATTGAGGTAATATTTACTATCTAAATATGATAGTGCCATGCACTAGGAACCGCACGGGGATTGTTCTTTTCGGTTTGTAATGTCAATCTCCGTCGTCCTATCTAGCCGGGGGCGGTCGTAGGGCAAGCTGCGGAGTGGCAGATCTTGATAAAAAGGTGACTGTCATCATGGAGGAGCTTAAAGTCAGCCAATCGCCATGTCGACCATACTTGCAGGTCCCCCAGGTACATGATGCTGCTGGACCAGCTTGAAGCGTGCTGGCACTCCTGAAGGACATATCGAATTTCTCGGGGGCCTTGACACCTATATTTCTGAGCGGCCTACCAATGTGGCGTCTGGACCGCACAGGAAGATTCTCTTATTCTTCTCTGACATCTTTGGACTATTACATTCCAACAATCAACTGCCGCAAGACTGTTTTGCGCCGTGTGGTGCGTAGCGATATCAGTACCTATCTCCCCGCTGCTGACGATTTTTCAAATCTAAAATAGGATTCGTAGTCCTCGGCCCTGACTACTTCTTTGGCTCATTCTTCCAGGGCGAGCCTGTAGACCACGTTAGGCTTGCATGGGCTCAAAGTGCGCGCACTGCTGCAAATGAGGCCTTTTCAAAGTGGATGGATGCAGTCAAGACAGTTTATGGTGGGTGTCTAGCTTGCGACGGCCCCCCTGTTAGATCGGTCGCGTCGCCCATCTCAGGCACAAAGACAACAAAGTATACCTCCGTTGGCATGTATCCCGTGGTGGTTTACATCGAGAAAGCGCTGAACGATTGTGTCCAGGCTACTGCTTCGGTGCGCCGTTTGTGCCCGATCTGGCTGCAGATGGGATTATCGTCGCAGGTAACACGTTCTGGCTGGAGTAGCCCTTCATTTTATGCATATCCAAGCAGGTGCGATCGCCCACCCTACCTTTCTTCAAGAGAGCCACTTTGAGAAGATCATCCGTGCGTGACGTCAAGACGATGTATGCAACCTCGGATTGAAGCGTGACAGGACCTCTTCTTATCTCTTGTTCTGGTGCGCGCTGGCAGGAGACGTACTACACGCTCTTGATTGTGCTAAATCGGTCTTGTTGGCAGAAGTTGACTCGCGGTTTCCTCTCGAGGCACGGCGCCGCGCAGAAGATATCCTGATTCGCAATGAGTCGAGTTATTGCTTCCAAGTGTTTTCGGGCGTGTCGCATGGTTTTGCTTTGCATGGGGACCTGGATGTACCGCATGAACGTGGGTGTATTCACACTTTAATACGACTCAGTTAGTTGGATAACCCTGTTGTGCATTTCTGGACAGGCGGGGAAAGGAGGAAAGTGCGCGCGGGATCAAAGAATGGTTCTTGCGATTTTCATCGTGAGTCAACGATAAAGTCACAAGTTCAAAGGTTTGCTTAAAGTTTAAACCGTCCAGCGGGGAAGCAAACGAAGGTACAGACGCGGGCTCTCTGTAAGGACCCGACATCGATATATCGCTGAATTCCGTTGCAACGAAGGTCAACCAGAAGGTACTTACAAGTTTCTCTCATAGTCTCTATGGTACCAGCCTGTTGTACTATTAAGATATTGTGTATCTTTTAGGCTGTGTTATATGGATCTCTTCCTTTTTCATTATTATCAAGGATACACCGGATGCTGCAAATAACTCGACTCCCTCCTACACCTCTAACGAAGTTCTATATGTCCCGAAAGACTCCCCGCTGGAGGCGTGGCGACGCGCGGAGGTCTTTATTTCCATATTCAAGTGTTTTCGCACATGGAGTTTCAAGTACTGCTGGAGCAGGGGGTATGAGGCAAGGACTGGCAGAGATGTAGTACCTAGCAAGGTGGAGAACAAGCGTTTGCCCAGCCTCAGCAAGATGACGTATCGCGTCCTGTCAAGTGTCTTTATCCCCGATCAATTGATCGGACTTCGAGCGGAGAGTCCTTGTACGTTCCTGATAAATCACACGTAATGGACAAAAATCATTGTATCTTAAATTTGGTCAAACAGAATATCATCTTCAAGACTTGGACTGGCTTCAAGCCAGGTTCTAGGTGAACGATAATTGCCTAGACGAGCCGTTCTATTCAAGGGTCATGCAGTGCGGCTCTTCGATTGAAAATGAGCTCAGATCAACAGACTTATCACCAGCCAGAGGTCGTTTCCCACGGAACTCCTATCAACGCCGGCGTGAGTTTTACTCAGACCTCGACCAACTTATCGGCACACGTATGACGACTTGCGCGGCATGCTGCGGAGAGATGAATCATGACTGTGTTATATCGTAACCATACTCTCAGCTAGCCGGCAGATATAAAGACAATCAAGAATTTGTTTGCGATGAGTCTGATTAAAGGCTCGATCACATCTACTCCCACACCGATGTCGAAGATACTCGCAGGTCCCCCAAGCGCATGCTGCGTGACTGGCTTCAAGCACACGGGCACCCCCGTAGGACGCGTCGAATCTATCGGGGGTCTTGACACCTACATCTCTGAACCACCGACCGGTGAAGCTTCTGAGCCACACAAGAAAGTTCTTTTTTTCTTTGCCGATATCTTCGGAGTGCTGTCCATCAACAGCAAACTGTTGCAAGACTATTTCGCCTCATGTGGTTCGTGATGGCAACCGATCGATGCATGAGTTGATGACGTGTATTACGATCTCAGGATTCATCGTGCTCGGACCAGACTACTTCTTTGGAAAAACCGTGACGATGGCGCCTGAGGGCCAAGATATGATTTCTTGGGCAATGGCCTTCGCAGACGGGGCACGTGGTCCTGCAAACGAAGCTATTCCAAAGTGGTTGGAGACGGTGAGAGCGATGTATGGTGAGCCATTGCCCCTGATCGTTCTGCCCTCCCCCCCTCGCTCCTGACCTTTCTTGTTTGTCTCCTCAGGTACTGAGACGACGAAGTACACCGCGGTTGGTACGTGTCTTGTTGTTCACTCTGATCAATCGCTGAACGATCACGTCTAGGTTACTGCTTCGGCGCACCATTCGTGCTCGATCTAGCTGCAGAAGGAACCATCGTCGCAGGCTAGTGTTCTGTCGTCTTCCTTTTTCCTTTGCTGGACGTCCTGGCAGGTGCGATCGCTCATCCTACCTACCTGGAAGAAAGCCATTTCGAAAAGGCTACCCGTACGTGTCGTGTTTCGTGTTTCCTGCACCGGGCTCATATCAAATTATGACAGGACCCGTCATGCTCTCTTGTTCTGGTGTGTATGACGCACACCAACGATGTCTCTTATTGACGCGATGTTATAGAGGTGGACTTTTCATTCCCACTCGAGGCGCGAAGGCGGGCGGAGGACATCTTGGTTCAAAACAAGTCGGAGTACTACATTCAAGTGTTTGCGCGCGTGGCTCATGGCTTCGCTACACGCGGCGATCCAAACGTACCACATGAACGTAAGTGTATCCATATCGTTTAAGAAACCTATGTGAACCGTGTGTTTGGATAGGCTGGGCAAAGGAAGAAAGTGCACGTGGAATCAAAGAATGGTTTTTGCGATTTTCTGCTTGAATCGGTGAAGAGTAGCACATAGTGTACCGGCAAGGAGACTGGCAGTGAAAAGAAGGTCCAACGTGAATGTAATGAGTGTCTCTCTGGAAGCGATGTTTTGTCGGGCGGCATAGCTTTATCCTGCTTGCTTTGTGGACCATGTCAGGACCATCCCATCCTGTCTAAAATTTATGTGCACCTGCAGCGGGTGGTTCAATGACTCAATTGGTAAGTATTTCCTCTTTGTTCACGTGTTCGCGAAGAGGGAGGCGACACAGGAATGGAGCCGGGAAACTAGGCAGAATGTGGGCGTCATTGGAGCTGCGCCACGAACGGATCCACTCACTGAGTGATGCCGTTCAGCCATTTTGGTTCAAAGACGAGGTCTCTCTCCTCAGCATCCTTGCCAAGGCAAAAATCGAGCGTCGCAAGCATCGTAGCAATCGCGCTCCAGAGGGATCCGTCCCCCGTGTATCGACCTGAACCACACATCAGCCATCGCCTTGCACGCGTGAAATGGAGATGCTTGCCAGGGCAGATTCTCCGGCCAAAACCAAACGTGAAACTCGCCGGATCGATATCATTCAGTGTGCCGTCCTCGTTGAGATATCGTTCCGGGCTGAAGTTGTCAGGGTTTGGGAAACGAGTCTCGTCACGAGACATGGCCCTAATTCCAGTGATGTAAGGCCCCGACTTGGCCAGGTAAATGAGGTAGACGCACCAAGCATTCCCAACCACAGTTGCGCCTGATATATATATATATGAGCTCACCATGAGCATCTGAATGCATCCTGAAGGGCGGTACACGCACCCTTGGGAATGTAATAACCATCATATACATCACTTTTCGTCGTTGCATGCCAGATGCCTAACATGTCATCGGTCTCGCGGGCAAAGCCAGACGCGGATGTATCTTACCCATAGGTGTTACGGGGTGCCATCTCAGACACTCACGGACGATAGCGTTGACGTACGGCAATGATGATCTATCCTCGAAATCTGGGAGGCGATTTTTCCCGACAATCGCGTCGAGTTCTGCTTGAGCGCGCTTCCACACGTCAGGATGAAGGACCATGGCAAGCGTGAAGATCATTAGGATCGAACTCGTCTAGCATGGACGTGAGGAGCGTTAATGAAACAATTCGACGTGTTACACACTGTCTCCCCAGAGGCTGCACCAAGTTCGAGTATTAGTCAGTGCCGGGTGCCAGCACAAACGAATCACGATGTAGCGCACCAATAATAGAAGTCACGGCCGCATTTTTCAGAGCGGAGACGTACTTGGTACGTTGTAAATTATCTTGCTCTTGCATTCTGGATAGGTGATCAGAAACCATTGAGAAAGTCGTGCATTCTCTTGAGGATTTCTGAGCGTTTTCAAGACAACTCTTCTAAATTCTACATGGACCGAGAAGGTATCACCAACCATTTGCTTCTCTGCATACTGGTAAGGCATCTCTACAACCTTTCTGGACAAGCCATAAGCGTGGTCTGCCTCGCGCTTCAGCGATGAACCCGGACACCAGTCGGGGATGTGTAATACTGTTCACGTGTAGTATTTGCACAAGATAGGATGTGATATCCTAGAAGAAGAGACAACTTACAGAAAGGGAACAGTTTGAGGAGAATGGATTTTTCTGGAGTAACTGACAATGTTGCCGCCGTCGAATACTCTTCAATGATCTGCACTATGGGATCATGTTGCATGCTCGGTTCGTAACCATAGGCGGCAGACAATCCTACTGCGAGAGCAAAACTAGATATAAAGGTTAAATCAAACCGAAAAGGCAATCGAAAAGAATCTCACGTGGAAAAATGAGCTTGATATCGGTCAGGGTCATCAGCTATATTGATCACTAATTGACGGGCACGATGGAGCTGCACTGGACGAAAGTTGACTGCAGCTTCAGGGCGGAAAGTCTGATGGAGTATCCGCCTGCAGAATCGCCAATGATCACCGTAAGGTGCCAAAATGAAGGTACAATCCCCTCCGAACCTGCATGATGGTGATAGGTCGGCAGGACGTGGCCCGTTGTAGTACTCACGGTAGAACGGATGCAATAAAAGGACGATCGGAATAAATCTGCGATCGCTTTTCAAGCAACTCTACAGCAACTCGTTCCGAGCCTAGGACAACGACATCCTGGTCCAATAATCTGAGGTACACCACATCACCTATTACGGATTCGATATGATGAATCTCGTGCTGATTCAAAGGCTTACCGTATTTGGCATGCCAGTCGGTGTACGTTTTCCAAGGCTCCTCGATGTTGATGGAGTGAATATTCCCTAGTAGCGGTATCTGGGCGGGTCCTGGAGGTAGAGGCAACCCGTCCCTTTCTCGTATTCCCTGTATCAAGCGCCGAATAGAATAGAACACAAGAGTGAATACGGATGCGCCAAAGATGAGTTGGGTGGCTGACAGCTGCATCCTAAGGGAAGAGATAAGGTTTCACTTCATAGAGCCATGAATTTATACCAAGTATTTCATATTCGTTATCGCGCCCGAGAATTCCGCAGGACGTTACAAAGAACACATCGCTTTTGTGATAGAAGCCGGATAGGCACCAGTGATGCAAACCATTGCGCCTGCAACAGGAAACAAGACAATCATTCCAGCGGCCATCAGGACCGGGCCGAGGTACAGTAAGCTTCTCTGATATATTGGAATAATATACGCGATGGTTGGATCTTGCTCGCTGATCGTCGAATCATCATCTGCGCAGTATCACACCGACAGACCGGGAACTGGGTAATGAATGACAGCACGTTATGTAGCGCCCAATAGTTGAATCGGTCGGAACTCAGTTGCGGAGGCGCTGGGCAAAAAAAAAAGGAGTACCGGTAAGAAAAGACGGAGAGCATGTAGCCGACCGACCTTGTTTCCAGTTGAGCATATGACACTTTTCAAGGAGCCTGGACGGGAAAAAAAAGGTTAGTATATCGCATCTACTGAGCCTTGAGGAACTTGAAGCATCACATATGAAATGTCCGATTGCTTATCAACTAGTTTTACGCACGCACTAATTTCAGACTCCGACGATCTTGGAGAGCAATACACACACTACATGTCATGGACCATGCCCGTGGGGACCGCGACGCCATAGACGTCACCTGGGCCTCATCTGGCCTCGTCCGTACCCCGCCCGTACCCTCTTGTTATAGTTCTTCCGACAAGTAGTCATCTTGCAGCTTCGTCCGCCGCGCGCGGCATGTCTGGAGATTCTCCCATGACGTGTACACATACCGCCCGCCGTGTCGCTGCCCACTGGATCACCCTTCTCTGATGTGCCCCGTGCCTGCCTGTACCTCCGCAACAACACGCAACAACCTCAATAACGTGCTCGTCGTGTTGTCACGGCCAGGCCGGACTTGGCTGAACGACGATGCAATGATCACTGCGCTAACGTGACTGTCGAGTTTTCGTCGCCATTATTGTCATGGACTAGTGGACGTGAGATTTTTCCGTCCGTACTGACGCAAGGGTAAGCGGCAGGAGCAAACAGGGACAGGCGAGTGTGGGGTGGGAAGGGTGGGCAAAGCATCCGTGCGTGGCGGGAGGATGGCAACAATGGACATTTGGCATGCGCATGACGAACCCAGGTAATAGGGCATGGGTGAGATTCGTGGGTATGGGTTAGAACGAACGTAGAGGGACAGGTCGCGAAGTCAGGGATGCAAGGCCATGACAGGTGTGTGTATGAAGGCAGGGTCAGGCGAAACAGGGCGGACGACGACATGACGATCACGCCAACGTGACACCCCGTTGCCGTCGCCGTCATTATCGCATATCCAGCAGGTGGGGTAGCGGAGACGACAGCGAAGGGCGCGCGGATGAGAGAAGCGGTGCACGACAGCGATGGACCTTTGGTACGACACAATGAACGTGAGTGATCACGCCAAGTATATCAGGAGGACAGGGAAAATGGGTACGGTTGAGGGTCACGTGATGTCCTTTCTGATTCGCACGATGATCTTGCGAAGCGGACAAGAATCTCCATGAAGTGTCCATACGCCTCCAAGGAGGTATTTGACGAAGGTGAGTGGTGGGGTCTTCGGAGACCTCGCTTGTAGATGGTATCAGTTAGTGGAATAATCAGAGTTTGAACTAAGCGCTGCCAAGAGTGGTTCACGCACAAGTCCAGTGCTTCATCCGCAGGAATGATATGCGCTGCAAAACGGCAGCATTCTCAAGCATGGTTGCTGGCGTCCACCCCGCCCGCGAAGGAAGAACATCACTAAAAGCACCCAAATACTGCCTGGGATGATAGGAATCACTGGCATGGCATTTTAGCAGTAGACACGCAGTAGCCGTCAAGCTTTGTATCAGACCTGTACGAGACTAAGATGTATCCAAAGCGGCATCAAATACAATTTTTTGTCCCCAACTCAGAAATTTCGTTCCGCTTACCTCCCCGTCAAGCGTATCTCCATCCATCGTAGAGGTGGGAAGGTGACTGCTGCAAAACCAGCGGCAAGCTGTGCAAAAAAAGGAGTGCGACACATTAGTTTCTCAAGTTCATAACTCCATTATGCTTAATTCCTCACCACAAATCCAAGATCGGCGCCGTACGTCGCACCTGCCATCTTCCCGATTGGTCCCGTATACCACACTTGGGACATACCGACCACTGCGCCAGTTATTCCAAAACAAGCCGCCAACAGGCCAGCAATACCAATTGGCAGCCTGCAAAAAACAAAAACAAACGAGGCGCACAAAATATCAGAATCACCGACGTGTTAACAGTGGAAAGAAACACGTACTTGGATGGATTATCATAATCGTGCAAGTTATATCCTCCCAGTCGCCCCCCTTTCCGTCGGAATATAAAATGTTCCTCCGCGACGATCACGACGAAGAATGCCGTCCAATAGCCCAATATAGACAGCAGATTATTGAGGATAGTGACGAAGTGCGCTCGCCCTGCGACACCAGCGACCGTATATATTACGAATACAAAGACCACCCAAACAAAACGGGGTATTAGGGCAAAGGGTCGGCCGAACGCCTGGATAGAGAGTGCAGCAGAGTAGATGCCAGGAATATTGTTAGCACTGTTTACGTCAGAACTTGTATCAGCGCCCAGGTGACGCGGTAACGGAACGAACGCACATCGTGCTAAGCGCCAGCAGTACGAGGATAAACTTTCCTCCGCCTTTCCAAGGAGAGAGTACCTGCGCGATTAATGCGCCTGTGTTCCCATCTGAACCAAAAGCAGCGATGTAGGCTGGATCGGTAATCGTCATCAACGTAGCACCTAGCGAGAAGGTGAAGACTGTCGGAAAGAACAAGCCCAAGAAAGTCAACATAAATACACGCCAAGGGCTTGTATCAACGGGTAGCCGGACATTGTAGTCCGCAGCGATGGGCGACCAGCCCGTGACCGAACCAAAGATGACCGAGCCGAAACTGAGAATGTCTGCGGTGAGTGCTCTCCCGGTGTCCTCCAATGGCTCTTGAGCCTTCAGGTCGTAACCAGCCTCACTACCAAGACCATAGAGGCAGCACAGAATGAACAATCCAAAGATCCAGGCATAACGTTCGTAAACATGGACCAGGTTGTAGCCCATAAAGCTAGGAATAAGACAACCAACACAGATGATAATGATACCGACGACCAGGGGAAGCGTGTTTGAACTGATCGATACAAGAACTTGACCACCAAGAATGACAGCCGTCGTCGCAAAGCCGAGTCTGAACGTGACGCGTCAACGAGATCTTGTGGCAGACACGGGGATAACGTACTGCGTTATGATGTTGAGGACGGAGTATAAGATGCCACCGAGACAACCTGAGCTGTATCGGACGATGATCATTGTACGCAAGCCGGTCTGTGGGCCAAGGGTGGCAATAAAAGCTGTCGCCATACTGCCGAGAGCAGAAAAGCAGAAAATCGTTGCAATGGCATGGCTAGGTTGAGGCTTAGTACAACCTGACAAGAAAGATTGGAGACTCACGGCAGAGTAAGCGTAAATACGTATTGCCCCAATGTACCTATTGGTATTGACAAGAGTACCAGGTTGACCGACCTACTCCATTGTTGAGGGTACAAAAGAAAATTAGAATTAGGAAAGTAAACAGACCACCACATAAACAGACTGCAGGACGTGATGAGGACAATTATTCAGTCATTGCCGAATATCGATGCAACAAACCTGTTCCAAAAGTTCTTGTTTTCCCTCTGGTGTTCGGGTACACGCTCTACACCTCTTGCTTCGACGCCGCTGTCGAAAAGCTTGGAGAGAAGAGGACCAAACGAACCAAAGCGTTTCGCGATTACTTGTTCTAGGGCATCTTCGGTCGTGTAAACCTCATTATCGAGGGTGGTACCCTTTTCCTTGTCATAGTCTTTGTGGCTGCAATCGATGGACATGCCCAGAGGGGTAGTGGGGTAGAGGAAGGGGTGGGAGAAGAACGCGCGAACACGGCTTATGAATGGTATGATAGCACACGCATCGGAACTAGAACGCCGGCGTTTCGATTGGAGGCCTTAGTTGACAGCGGCGTTAGGTGAGGTCATTTGAATGGATGTCGGTGCAGTTGAAGGATGTTCTTTTAGCAACAATATCGATAGATATTGACAAGAATTCCAAACCGAAGCCATATTTGCAGGTAGCGATAGTACATGGTGGGTCGATCCAGCATATTCAAGACACACAAGAGAAATAAGAACCTATCAACATGCTGAGCCGTTTTGTTGTCAAGCTCATTTGTGTCATAACGTACCTCGAAAATGTGACTTGCTCGTTGTTGGTTAGCCTGAGATTATGATGGCGGAGTTTGAAGTGCAACGAGGCAACCCGACTTGGAGTGGTGCCAGGCACTATATGATTCCCAGTGCCTGGCAGATAGGCTGAACGGGCTTGTACGTGCCTGTAATGCGTGTGTATATCAGAGTGTCGTGTACATATAATAATGAGGGAGTCGGCATGGCAGCTCGGACTTCGGAGTCGTCGGCGGAAAGAAGCGCGTTATGATCCCGCTGGTCTTCGAGGATATTGTAAACGGAGACCTTGAAGCAAGTTGTCTCAGAGAATGCAACAATGCGTGGTAGGCATTCTCGTCCGAGACATTGTTGCTTTCTCATCTTGTTGTCCATCAAAAGTAGGATGCACACGACTACAAGACCTTTGCCTTGCCCAATCCGCCCAAGACAGGGAAGACGATGGATTTCTCGCGAAATTGAGCATCGATAAACTCAAAGATGCATATAAATGCACGCTACATGCTCTTTTCTTTTTTGCAGGGAGGAGACCATCCCGGCAGGATGACAAACAGTAAGCTTTCAAGTGACAGCGAGATATTTAAAGGGTATCACATTGACTCTGCGACCCCCTACAACCAACTCTGTTCACCTCCCGGTCAAGCATATCTCCATCCATCGTAGGGGTGGGAAGGTGATCGCTGCAAAGCCAGCAGCGAGCTATGGGAAAGAAATCAGGTACGACACATCACTTCTTCTAGTTCATAATTCGACTAGGAGCCGTTGCCCATACCTCAAATCCAAGGTCGCTTCCGTACGTCGCACCGGCCATCTTCCCGATCGGTCCGGTGTACCACACTTGGGACATCCCGACTACTGCACCGGCGATTCCGAAACAAGCTGCCAATATGCCTGCGATACCGATCGGAAGTCTGCAAGTAAAGATACACGCACATAGGACGGGTTGGGATTGTCACCGTCAACACGATCCACTGGTTGGACGAAGGGGCACATACTTGGATGGGTTATCCCAGTCCTGGAGGTTATATCCTCCCAATCGTCCCCCTTTACGGCGGAATATGAAGTGCTCCTCCGCAACGACCACGACAAAGAACCCCATCCAATAACCCAGAATGGACAAGAGATTGTTGAGGATGGTAGTAAAGTGACCTCGTCCAGCAATCCCGGCGACGGTATATATCATGAACACAAAGATCACCCATATAAAACGGGGTATCAGAGCAAACGGACGACCAAGGGCTTGTATAGCGAGAGCGGCAGAATACGTGTTCGGGATGTTGTTGGAGCTACAAAAACGCATGAGTACATGCATTTCGGTTAGACAGGGACATCGTACATCGTACTCAAAGCCAACACGACAAGGAGAAACTTACCCCCACCTCCCCAAGGCGACAATACCTGCGCGAGCAACGCACCCGTGTCCCCACTCGAACCGAAAGCAGCGGTGTAGGCAGGGTTTGTGATCGTCATCAACGCAGCGCCGAGCGTGATTGTGAAGACCATAGGGAGGAACAAGCCCAAGAACGTCATGACAAATATGCTCCAAGGATTTGTTTCGACCGGTAATCTGACGTTGTAGTCTGCAGCGATAGATGCCCAGCTTGCAGCCGAGGAAAAGACAATTGAGCCGAAGCTGAGAAGGTCTGCACTGAGTACTCTGCCAGTGTCTTCCGATGGCTTCTGGGCGTCGAGTTCGTAACCGGCTTGGCTACCGAGACCGTAGAGACAGCACATGACGAAGAATGCAAAAATCCATGCGTATCGTTCGTAAACGTGAACGATGTCGTATCCAAAGAAACAAGGAATTAGACTGGCAAGACAGATGATGATGATTCCAACGACTAGAGGGAGGGAATTTGGGTTGATAGAGGCAAGCACTTGACCACCGAGGATGACAGCTATCATAGCGAACCCGAGTCTGAGGACCACATGTCAACAGAAGTAAGCACCGGAATTAAGATGTGCTTACTGTGCAATAATGTTCAGTATAGAATAGAAGACTCCACCCAAGTATCCTGAGCTATAGCGGACGATGATCATCGTACGCAATCCAGTCTGCGGGCCGAGAGTGGCGATAAACGCCGTCGCGATACTGCCGAGGGCGGCGAAGCAGAATGTTACTGCGATGATGTGTCTAGACTGGACTAAGAAGAGGTTCACGGAATAACAGAGCACTCACGGTAGGGTGAGAGTAAAAGCGTATTGGCCTAGCATACCCACTGGTAAAGCCAATATTACGGTGGTGACTGACCTACTCCATGGGTAAGGGGACGAAACGATATTGATATTGAGAAAGCAGACATACCACCACATAAACAAACTGTCGGGGATGATGAGCGTGGTTCTCGGACGAACGAGTGTAAAAGTAACAAACCTATCCCAGGAATTTTTGTTTTCCCTCTCGTGTTCAGGGACACGCTCCACACCTCTTGCTTCAACACCATTGTCGAACAGTTTGGATAGAAGAGGGCCAAAGGAACCAAAGCGTTTTGCAATAATATGATCCGGGGCGTCCTCAGCTGCGTAAATTTCAGAGTAGGGAATGGCTGCGCTCTTCTCCTCGTCAAGGTCTCCGTGAGGCATACCGAGTGGTAAGGCAGACGAGGGAGGAAGATAAGCACTCATGAACACCACAGCATCGCAACTTGAACGGGGATGAAATACCGGGGGTAGAAGCTATGTGACGTGATTGTTTGCTGCGGTCCGAGTCGCAAACGGAGATAGTCTCGGTTAGGCGAAGGACGTTTGATAGATGATAGACTTACTAAGACATTTCGAGTGAGTAGCGACGTCATGCCAAACTTTGTTGAATCCGAAGGTGCCCAACACTTGAATGAGATACCGTAGGGGCCGAATCGGTAATGTATGTCGTAGTCCGGGGAAGAACCCACGATGCATATCGATGTGACAAACCAGTATAACTCAATGAATTTGTCATCGTTCAACCTCCTCGGTTGAGGCGCTCTGGCCTGGGATCCTGCGCTGATCGGTAGGCAATGCTAAGCGGCATGTACTGTGGCCTAAGCTTCAAATCTTGTGATAAGCATGCGACGGTTGGCAACCGATCGATAATGTCCGAGTGTGAGTTTTGATGTGTGTAGTATGTGCTGGCAGTCTCTTATCTCGAGGAAGGCGATGCAAACGCGATAGAAGCAACGGATGAGCGAAAAAATCATTTGTTAGGCTTTTCGATCTGGCAACTGATCCGACGGCCTGCGAGAGTGCTACGTGGCATCCCAACCGTGGTGCGGTCAATATAGTGACATGCAGAGCAATGAAGTAGTTCCATCGGACCGGCGTAAATCAGCCTTGCAGATTCCACCCTCCCTCGACGTCCGCCATTAGGCATCGCATATCGATCTGACTGATGAAATCAGTCAAGAAATCCACCAATGTTTAACCTGCAAGAAACACAAGCGTATTTATCGCGATCCTCGTGAAGGTGAAGTGATGGCACGGCAAAGTTCGCGGATCGATGGGACCCATAGGGAACGTAGTGCCGACGTGCGTACCTCAAGAAGTAATATGGTTTTGCTGCAACTTCAAAACGAAGGTCGATAATATTTATTGGTGCGGCCGGTGTCGCACACGACTACAACCGAACGTTGACAGCCGTCATCCTGCCGCGCGTGGTGCAACACTCGTTGAATGGGTGGTATAAACAAGACACTCACCATTAGGCGGATACGTAAAGTAATGATGCTCACCCTAATAACTGCATCGAATCCTCTCGGACATCAGTGATGAAGATTAGATATAACCCTTCTCTGACCGATCGAGAAATAACAATTCCTATCGTACACACCGGCCAACGATGATGACATGCCTTTGTGCCCGAGCCCAGGCATAGTGACTACACCGCGAATCTCTCAAACCAGTGTAAGAAGCCGTTGGCACATTCCTCCTTTGCAAAGCCTGCGAAAACAAAAATTGAGCGATACACGCATTCCATCACTTGATTAAATGCTCAAGAATGACGACTCACGCTGAGTACTGTTGGCGGGGTCACCACGCGTGGCAAAACCATGCGAGACACCGCTGAAGACCTGGAAGTAGTAGTGTGCCTTATTTTTCACGAGGATATCTTCTGTCAGACGACGAGCTTCAACGGGGAACGCGTTGTCGCTCTCTGAAAAGTGTATTTGTCAGTGCTGCCATCAACGTGATCATCAAGTATGAAGAACTATTCACCCGCACAGCTAAAGGCGATTGGTGCTGTGGTAATGGATGTGAGAGTAGATCTAGCCTAGTGAGTTGGTTTCACGAACCGACACAGTTCTCGATGACGTCTGTCTTGAGGCGTCCCGTCAATCGGTCACAGAAATTAGAAGGGTGTGCGACAGCACCTGGAGACGATCATGTATCGGGGAATTATACTTTATGCCCAAGCGCTCACCAGCAGCAAGATTTGACTTCGGGTCGTTCGTCAGTGCAAAAACATACGGGGCCCCAAAGCAGTATCCTATCGAACACGAAATCAAGAAGAACAGAGTGGTGGCAGGAGAAGGGCATACCAACTGCAAAGTACTTCACGTCATCCGTGCCTAGATGATCACCCTCAATATCAGCATATCAAGTTACGGGAGAATCCTCCAACCGTAACGCTGTCTAACTGCCTCGACCCATTTTGGGGTGTACTCCCGTGCTTGGGCGTCAACTTTTTGACGCCAGGCTTCCCGGTTGAAATCAGGCTGATGCATCAGCTTTTCTAACCTATCTCCAAAGAAGTAGTCGAGGCCGAGGACGATATAGCCTACATAGTAGCGCAACCACATAGCACACTCCGGTTAGCCGTGGAGAAGCTTGAGGACAAAATCACTACCCTTGGACGCAAACCAGTCCTGGATGAGCTGGCTGTTGATGTAGAAGGGGCTGAATACATCGGAGAAGTAGAGCAGGATCTTCTTCTGTCTGTTGGTTGCACTTGCGACAGATGGTTCAGAGATATACGTGTTAACGCCAGCGATAGTTTCTGCGCGTCCAACTGGGTTACCCGTGTGTGGAACGGTTTTGAAGCAGTCGTCGCAGGACATCGCAAGATTGTGTGGGTAGTAGTGGATGAAAATGATAATGTGCTGCGGGCCGGTATTAGTAGTTTGCCGTTGCCAGTGTTTCATCTTTTTATGGTTCTGGTGCTTCCCCACTATAACGAGTCGCTATACCTTGATCTAAGTCATAAACCAATACAGAGGGGGTCATTGCCTGTCCTTGCTACTGCGGCCGCATGGGTGATAAAGCGAAGTTAATATACTACTGGTACGATCTAGGAAAGTCCTGAAGGCAGTACGGTGCAGATTCACAGAAGCATGACTGCCAGCGCCCTCTGATAATAATATATCATAACTAATTTACTTACCTGTTCACTCAGCACTCGGCATTGACTAGTATGTGGGACTCGGAGAGGAGTCCACTCCTAGTTTCCGCTCATGATATGATGGGCCACTAAAATTCAATGACCCCACTAAATCTGATTGATTCTTGAAGTGCTCGCTAAGTACCCTACAGCCACATGGTGATAAGGTCATATGTAGCAGATATCAAACGAGCCGTCACTGACATTTGTGGCGAAACATTTCCCACCTCTTATCAACCAGCCCCATATAGCAGTACCATGTTCTCCGTCTTGGTTTAATGAAGCCCCGTCTTGGAGCTCGTGTTGACCTGAGCTTGTTGCGCGGATGAGTATTGAAGGTAAGCTCATATGTATGAGCGTCGCCGGAGCCCGAGTACTTCAAATTTCAGGGATGTAGCGTGGTCCTCGGCATATTTCGTTGCCCTGACAAGCGGCTCGAAATAACCACCGGTCCGATCAAGTCCCTGTTCCGATAATTACTTAACCTGATGGTTCTTTTCCGCCTCCAAGCCTGTTCTGTTCGCGTGCTCTTTCCCTGTTTCCTTTGTCGACTCCAGTACAATGCTCCATGGAAGTAGTCACGGATCGCACGACAAAGAAAAAGGTGTCACCCAGGGCGTTGGCATGGGAGTCTATGCAGTCGAGGATGCCCCAGATCAGGTCATCGTGAAACGGTTTGGAGCTTTTGGCCCTCTTCTCTCCAAACTCTTCGACAGTGGCGTTGAGGCAAGAGGTGTAGAGCGTGTCCCAGAAAACCAGAGGGAAAATAAGAATTTTTGGAACAGGTCCGTTTCCTCCTCATTCGGTCATGTGCGGAACAGTCATTCTTATCGTATCTGATAGTCTATTCATGTGGTGGTATGCCAGCTTTTTTTTTCTCTTGCCTCGTGCCTTCACCAATGAAATAGGTCAGTCAACATGGTACTCACAACTATTCCTGTAGGTACATTAGGCCAATACGCGTTCACTCTCACGCTACCGTGGGTTTCACTTTATCCTTGTCAACCATATGTACTCAGACCCAGTTCAGACATGTCGTCGCAACAACATTTTGCTTTGCTTTGCTCGGTGGTGTAGCGACCGCCTTTATCTCCATCCTTGGTCCGCAAACTGGCTTACGTACGATGATTATTGTCCGATACAGCTCCGGCTACTTCGGGGGCATCTTCTATTCAATTCTTAACATTATTACACAGTAGGTTGTCATCATGTATGACGCCAGCCACGTTTACGCGTTCCTTCAGACTTGGATTCGCAACAACGGCCGTTATCCTTGGTGGACAGACCTTGGCCTCGATCAATACAAATACACTCCCTCTAGTTGTCGGGATCATCATCATCGGTGTCTGCTGTCTTGTCCCTTGTTTTATCGGTTACAATATGGTCCACGTTTACGAGCGTTACGCATGGATAATCACGTTGTTCATCATGTGCAGTCTCTATGGCCTTGGTGGACAAGCTGGCTATGACGTCAGTGCTCAAAAGCCCTTAGAGGACACCGGGAAAGCACTTAGCGCAGATATCCTCAGTTTCGGTGCAATCATCTTTGGCTCCGTCGCTGGCTGGGCACCTGTTGCTGCTGACTACAACGTTCGATTGCCTGTCGATACGAATCCTTGGCGTGTATTTGCATTGACGTTCTTGGGCCTGTTTCTTCCGATAATCTTCACGGTGACGCTCGGCGCTACGTTAATGACGATCACGGATCCTGCCTATGTCGCTGCTTTCGGCTCCGATGGGAACAACGGTGCATTGATAGCGCAAGTGTTGTCGCCCTGGAAAGGCGGAGGAAAGTTTCTCCTTGTATTGTTAGCTCTCAGTGCAATGTACGTTTTTCATTATCAATGCAAATGCGTTTACTCATACTTCTTTTCAGTTCTAACAATATCCCCAATACGTATTCTGCGGCACTTTCCATACAAGCACTTGGCCGCCCGTTTGCGCTGATCCCCCGCTTCTTCTGGGTGATTTTTGTTTTCGTGATCTATACTGTCGCAGGTGTTGCTGGGCGAGAGCACTTCAGTACCATCCTCAGTAACTTTTTGTCCATTTTGAGTTACTGGACGGCATTCTTCATTATCATCGTCGCGGAGGAGCATTTTATATTTCGGCGAAAAGATGGCCGCTTGGCGGGATATAACTTAGATGATTGGGATAACCCGTCCAAGTACGTCATTCTCCGTTCTCGCCCGTTTCACTGTGAATGACCATCTCGTGTTGCTGCGTTTCTTCCTGTGTGTTTATCCTATCTGTCCCGCACACGCGGGTGATCCTACATTTTATTTGACCCGCAGACTTCCGATTGGTATCGCAGGTTTACTGGCAGCCTGTTTTGGAATTGCTGGTGCGGTGGTGGGTATGTCACAAGTGTGGTACACAGGACCGATCGGAAAGATGGCCGGTTCTACATACGGCGCTGATCTTGGATTCGAGGTATGCGCAACCATTCCGAATCTCGATTGCGTCGCAAGTCCGTTGCCTGACCTTTGAACTTTACCTACAGCTTGCTGCTGGCTTTGCAGCGGTTACATTCCCGCCTTTGCGATGGATGGAGATACGCCTGACGGGAAGGTGATCGGAACAATGAGAATCGGGGTTCCAGGTGATCGTGGAAGTGGTCGAAAAGTCTGTGAGAAACGTCCACTCTGTTAGCAGAATCCTGTCGTCAGTCTATGGGAGATCGCAATCAATATGTACTGGCTGGTACTACGAGATGATTTTTGTAATGCCTTTTAATGTATTACGGCCCCAGGAGTCCAGGAACTCTATATACTCTAGAATGCATCGACTACGGAATGTTTCAAGTTTGCAGACATGTGGGGATGGTTAGAAAGCTCTCCGCACCGCCACATTGGGGCAGCTTTGTTATGAAATGACGCTCTGCAAACATTACGATGAGCCAACAGCCGGCGATTCTCTCCAAAATCTAAATGCTTACCATGCCACGGCCTCTTGAGATTGGGCTACTCACGCTCGAATTGACGGGCCTAAATGCGGTCCCGTCCCAACACTCCGATTCAATTGGTCTGCTGTGTGTCCCATAGTCACTGGTACTACAGTGACTCGGTGATGGGAGGGGCCATTCTGTGACATGTCGATGACAGGTGTCAGAAGCACCCTCAAAGCTCAACTTGATATCTTTTTTGTGATGTTCAGCTCGTCAGCCCATTCTCGAACCTACGTGCGGTCGTTGGTTCTGCAGTATGTGCCAACTTGGAGCGCCAGCGCGTCGAAGCCCATCATCGGGAGGGAGAGAACTATCACGTTTCCAGCTATGTGAACGCCTCCGACGTGCTCCTACCACTCACTAGCAAGGGTCGCTGTTTCATTTCCGGATATGCAGGCCCAATCTGCAAGCCGTTGTCAGCCGCAGTTGTTCGGGTCCGTCTCGTCTGCGCTCATATTCCCTCATCGTGTCTGACAACGGGGCGCATGTGTGTTTTTAGGATGACTCGTCGTATCGGGTAATATGCGGTACGTACGTCTTCTACACCTGCCTGTTTTTGTTTCATTCACCGACGAAGATGAAATTCCAGTCGAGTGGTCCCGAAAGTGAGGTTGCCAGGCATCATGCAATCGATTTCCAGGTAAATGCTCCCGACGCGCCCACGTCCACCATGTTGGCGCCCTTGACGGCAGGCATGCCCGGCCCCGATTCTGAAACGGTCGCCAACGGCGTCACCCTTCGTTGGGTATGGCGTGTGCAAGGTTCTCCTGCAGCGCCTCGACGAGCTCCAAGTTTCTGCATCCGTTCAGACCTTGGAATGTGTGTCCTGAGGCATCAGGAAAGTCTTCCCCCGCCAACGTACTTGCTATCACGTCGCCAGGCCTCGAACACGCGGGTTTTCTCTTCAGGTACACGCGGTTCGATGGACGTGCTCGGGACTGGAAAACCCTGCGCGCCCTCGTGGGTTTGCTCCGCCCATTTCGGACCGTTGTTGCACCGAGGCGGGCAAGGACGCGCTTGTGCCCCTCGTCGCGCTTCAGCGCATGGTCGATTCGAGGGGTGGGGGTGTCGAACGTGGGGCGTTGGAAATGGATGGGGAGAAGGCGCAGGAACAGGGACAGGGGCATGGAACCTAATGTGTGTATTTGGACGGATCGGAGACTTGGAAGTACATGACGCCCTTGATCTCCGTCATTTTGACACCGTCTTCGCACAGGAATGAGACGGACATGCTTTCCTTGATGACGGCGTGCACGCTGCAGGAACTTGATCAGGATGAACGATCGGGTCGGACAAGAAACGTGTGCCTCTCGGGAGTGACAAGTGGGAGACTGTCTCGGGCATCTTTCTGGATTTGGGTAGGCGGTCAACAAGGGTGGACGTGGGAGGGTGGACATGTCTTCGAGAGCGAGCCTGACTCCGCTTCCGAAGGCATCCAACAGTTCTGTTTGTCTCTTTTACTCCCCAAGTTTTATACCACGTGCGCTGAACTGAGGGGTGCGCGACGCTGCAGAGGGGGGTAGGTGATGCTGTGAGAGCCGTAGGGGTATCTGGGATATCGTTCGCGGGACAGGCGAGTAGCTGGACACACCATAACCCCTACCGTTTATTGCTGCATGCTTTTTTTGTTTTTGATGTTGCATTTTGAGTAGGCGGGTGCGATATTTGAGTCCCTCCTTTGCCTCGGCTTCCTTGTTCTGTAAGGGTGTGTGAACGGAGGGTGATGTGACTGGGGCGCGGTGCTGACCCAAGCATTGAGTGATTTCCTGGATTTTCTCTTCGTGAGACTCCATTTCGAGCACGCTCCGGACTTGCATCGGGTTGACATGCCTGCGATAGCCCAAGTTGACAATCTCGCCAAAGGCACCAAACTCTTCAATGACTGCCGCTCCGCATTCTTCAAGCGGGCTTCGGGTGTTTCAGCAGAGGGATATTGGTTATTGAGAGCATATCGTGGTGGCCAATACGACCAGTACAGACCATCATCATCATCAGCAAATCCGATGGTATTTGTCACAGGACACTCTGCGTTTTTTTTTTTGAAGTATTGTCCTCTGTACTATTAACAGGTCACGTGATCTAGAGACTATTAGCTCCTATTCTGTCGCTCAAGAACTCCTCTCCTGCCACGATGATGCCGATGATAGACGAAGATCTCCAGCGCTTGCAACGGTTTGCCGCTGCTGCTTGGCATAATCCTGAAGCTCACTTGCGAAGACATCCGACTGGAAACTTTGAATATATTGAACTGAAGGACTATTATCCTGCATTCCGGTTTCTCTACTGTGGTACATTCCGACACGACAAAGTACTTGTGACGAACGAGTACCGTTTCGCAATGCGTGCCTTGCAGACCGACAGGTACGACCATGGCGCCTGCATCGTTGGACAGCCTGGTATTGGTATGTCCCCTTTACCGGTGCACGCGAAGATTCTGACCACACTCGAGGGAAATCACTCTTCCTCCTGTATGCACTTGTTTACCTTTTGGGAGAGGGTCACAGTGTTGTGCTTCAGCTCCTCCCTGACTTCTACGTATACTTCACAAACACGGCCACACTGCATTCGCTTACGGATTTAGGTCCGCTTGCCAATCTGTCCGTGAAATGGATATTGTCTAATGAAGACATGGACTCGCTGTATCCTCCACGAGTTCTTCTGGGGAATTGTTGGAAAGCTCGACTTGTTCGGGCCTGTTCAGCCACCATGTTACGCTTGAAATGGGCTTCAAAGCGTTGTATTGAGTGCTATGTCATGGATATATGGTCCAGGCAGGATATGGCAAACCTTTCGTAGGTGGTGTGTCCTCATACGACAACAGAATCTGATGCCTGCTCAGTATCCTGTTGGATTTGGATCCTGAACGCATGGTTTCTCTTGCAGATGAATGGGGAAACGTTCCTCGTGATGTGCTGTTCCAGATGAAAGACGGCGACAAATTTGCCGAGGAGAGATACCGTTGCTCTGCGCTGCTCGCCGCTAGAAGATGCTCACAAGCATTAACCGAAGGGCGATCCGGTTACTTGTCTGATGATATCCCGCTAGATTTTTATTTTCTTCGGCCACGGTTTTTCTGCGAACCCACTTGTCGGAGATTTTCTTACATCTATATTCCGACATGGACCCTCGCCCGCTTCTTAGCAGAGTCCCTTTGGAGATTGAGAAAATCGGAAAGACAGGAATTTGCCTGGGAGATGTCTCGTCATGACGAAACCCGCGCAGTTCTCAATGCTATTTACGAAAGCTCGTATCACAGCTTCTTTTGTGAAGGACGAGGACTACCGTGCCATTGGCTTGCGTCGGGTCGTTCGCAATTGCCTGCCAAGTTGAACGGGACCACCACGTTCGTTCACTCGACGCGAGACGTTCTCTCCTATCGAGATCCGCCCTACTACTGGATCCCGTCCCAGCATCATTTCCCTGGCATCGATAGCATACTGGTCACTAAAACTGCGCTCTTCATCTTCCAAATCGCCGTCGTGCGCATCCAGAAACCGGCGCCATTGGAGGGGGCCGGCAAGCTCCGCCGGAGTATGCGGGCCGATCTGAGGAACCTACCTCTCCGGGTCGTGTTCCTAGGACACGAGGATAGCGAAGTCAAGGCAGTCGCGCGCCAGTATAGCGATCGCCTTTCGGCGGGTGCTCGGAAGCATGTCCCCATTGGGTGGTCGCTCATGAACCCGCTCGACAAATCTATCGAGTTCCGGGTAAGTGCGGTCGTCTATGGCTTTGGCCCGATGCTGAGTGGACTGTTGGCAGTGGTTCCACAACGAGACGGGTCCGGTCCCTGTCAGTGCCCCTCCGTCGGATCCGTCTTTGATTGTTCTGGATGAAGACGAATAATTGTAGCACTAATAGTTATCATGTAGCAGTAGCGTGAATGCGAGATTCATATTGGTGCGAGACATGTTGCGTATCAAGGCATTCGGACGACGAAACCAAGGTATGATCACGTGCCATTCCGTTCAGCGACTCGAAAGCGGCAACTGTCCCGACACCCCGACGTGTATTAGAATGGCTGGCTCACAGCTCGTGGTCAAGTACGCCCTCAAGGCTATGGAACGCATTGCACCGCTACGACTAGCAGAAAAATGGGACAATGTAGGTTCATCTCGTTAATCCTTGGTACCATTCGATATCGACTGCATCAGGTAGGCCTCTTGCTAGGTACGCACCAAACATGATAACCTTCTCTCCGAGAATACCACCTATACCCCATTCAGAATCGCCCGTTGTGCGGCCCAACGCCAACCGGATTCTATTAACGATCGAGTGCGCCCATATCTAAGTCTGCCATGTCCGACAACGTTTTCATGATTGTCTTCTTCGTCCAGTCTTACCTCCGCTGTTGTCCAAGAAGCGTTGGATCCGTCAGTGGCACTTGTCGTGTCGTACCACCCGACAATTTTCAAGCCCCTTCCGTCCGTCACGCTCTCCAATCCACTGCAAGCTTCCCTCCTTCGACTTGCGGCGGCAGGCGTGTCCGTGTACTCGCCACACACCGCCCTCGACAGCGTGTACGGCGGGATCAACGACTGGCTCGCGCGCTGCGCCGGAAATCCGGACCATGCCACCACCCTGAGCTCCGTGCACGTCTCGCTTCTCGGCGAACCCAAGGGCGACGGAGGCGGACTTGGCAGGCTGCTCACCCTCCCAGATCCGATATCGATCGAGGCGCTCGTCGGGAGGATCAAGAAGCACCTCCGTCTCCCCTACGGTGAGCAGGCAAACCTGATTCCCGAAATCACGTTCAATGACGAGTTGGTTTCCGATCGTGCGTGTTTGGTGTGCTGTTCGTGTTTGATCCGACGATCTGCTCCGTGCGTTCTCCTCACACCCGTGTTCGCCCGCGTATGCGTTTTGGTTGGCATGTACGCTTCCTTTCCTTTCCTTGTTCTTCTTTTTCTTCTTCGCATACTTTCCAGTCGACGTCGGACGACCGGCGGTGTCGCGTGAGGTATGCACGGTCGCGATCTGTGCGGGCTCTGGCGGCTCGGCATTCAAAGACGTCGAAGCGGACGTGTATTTCACTGGTGAAATGTCCCATGTACGTCCTTTCTTGTTCCTTTTTTTTCGTTTTCGCCTGTATGACCTGGACGTTCGATCTCCCTGTCACGTCACCGTCTGTAGCACGAGGTACTGTCTGCCGTCGCACAAGGGAGATACGTTATCCTTTGTGAGTGCCTCTCTCCCCCTTTTTTTTTCTCTCCCGCTCTTGCTGGCTGATTTCATCCAACCCATACTCGCGGTCCCGGCTTGTGATGGCGATTGCCGGATGGCATCACATCAGGTGGCCACACGAATACCGAACGAGGCTATCTGCCCATCCTCGCATCTAAGCTCCACGCGACGCTCGCCGAATTTGTAAATAACCCTGACCCTATATGCTTATCGACGTCGACACCGCCATCGACGGACGATTTGACCAGAGAGGATCAGGAGGCGCTGAAAAACGTTGGGGTATTTGTCAGTGCGGCGGACGTGCATCCGCTGGAACGCATGTGATGCTTGATCACGTTGTCCACTTTTTTTTTGTCTTCCTCCGCTTGTCCGCGTGACGTGCGTCGATCGAGGAGATATGGGGGGTCACGTAGGCTTTTGTTTCCGTCTTTTTTTTTTTCTTTTTCGTTTCTTTCATTTCTGAGAAATGCGATCATGTTTTTGGTATCAACGCTCCACACACGCGGTCACCGAACGTCCAAGCACATGGCACGTCGTATCGTCACATTGCGCCTCCCTTCCCCCTATCGTCGGTGGGTAAGCTCTGGCGATTTGATATATCGGTTGACAGTTGGGGGAGGGGGGCGTAACGGCACTGGCGTGAGGGCATCACCATACGCGTGCTCGGAAGCGACCCTCGTCGCCAAGTCCAACGCGGGAATGGGGCGTGTGTGACGTCCTTTTCGTCGTTCAACGACCCGTTGTCAACCATTGGATCTGCGTGCGTCACGGATCCAGTTCGGTGAAAGAGTTGTGGGCAGCCGATGGGTGGACGTGTGGGGTGGGAGAGGCGAGATGAACGGTGGAAGGTCGAGGGGCCCTTTGTCTTCTCTGTCTTCTCCCGTCTTCTTTCTTCCACACACGGAATCATTGCCTCGTCTTCTTCTTTTGTCGAGCCTGCAAGCACATGCCCTCATCCGTTCTCACGTCGTAACATATACACGACAGCGGGGTCCAAGGATGTATTTCAAATGCGACAATGCAACGAGGAGATCGGGTGCAGAGAAACAAAAACGAAAACACAAACGAGTGGGGACCCTTCGACCGCGTGATGCCAACACCATCACCCAACGCCATCACCGAACATATCACCGTATCATCAAAAAACTCAACCTTGGAACGTTGGTGTGAACCACGCAAGAATAGGAATAGTCCTCGGGGGAAAAAGACGTGAACGCACGAGTTCGAGTTTTTTGATATTCAGGAACTTTGGCTTCGGCCGACACGGACAACATGCGCTTGTCGGCCGAGGCGGGCGCGGGGGCGCGACGACGACGGGCCTCGTCGGCTTTCTTTCTTTCTTTTTTGTTTTTTTTTTCGAAAGCATGGAGCGGGCAGGCGTCGTCGTCGTCCTTGGGGCCCTCCCTCCCCCCATCTCTCCGGTGCTGTGCGGGGGTGGGCACGGGGCATGATCGGTGATGTGAAGCCAAGGCACACACCCAAAAAAAAAAAAACGCGCCAGCCGCGGGCTGCGCGCCGAACGCCACGATCGGGTGGTGGTGCAAAGAGTATCGTAACGGTTACACATCATATCACAAGGATCGGACGGAGCGAGGATTCGCAAAGTTCCGCAAGGGGGTGGGGGGGCCGGCTAGAGAAAAAGAACGAACGAACGTTCGTGTCGGGGGAGAGAGAAACGGTAATTATGGCACGATGCGATCGAAGCGATGTGGGAGGAAGATGGTGGGGCCCATGTTGATCGAGGGAGGGGGGGTAAGAAAGAAGAAAGAAGACGGTGATGAACGTGGTTGGCGGGGGCCCTCCGTCCAAACTTATCGGCGCAGTCAGCGCGTGTGTATGGGTGCATGTGTGCGTGTACGTGCAAGGGCTGTGGGGAAGCGGGGAAGGTTGGGGAAGGAGGATGAGAGAGAGACAGGAGGGGAAGGGAGGGGGAGAAGGGGACAAATTTAGCGGCGCTGATCCATCATGGGAGGATTTAGGAGACGGGGACGGGGACGAAAAGAAGGGGACGCTTCGCCGCTGAGCACAACCTTCTTCGCGGCGATCCAAGCGAAAGGACAGCGATCACGAGAATGAGTCGAGGAGGGGGGGGGACAGTTGACGTTGGGGGGAGTGACAACGAGGGTGCTGTGGTGCGGAGGCGAAAGAAGAAGATTCGAATCCGCGAATAGCACATGGAGCGGGAAAAAGACAGTCAAGGCAACGGTGCGAGAAATTACCTCAAAGAACCACCTCCTCCCCCGTATGTGCGTTATCGTAGCACAGAAATTAGATTAGGTTGCGGATATGAGACCGACCAAATAGATGGTAGGGCTTGGCATCGCGAGGGAGGGGAGGGGGAGGGTCAGCGATGACAGGACGAGCACCCCCACCGAAGGACAATATTAGACGATAGTGTGTGAGCGAGGGGCGACGTTGGAGAACGGCAGTTGAGCGCCGTTTAGATAGTGCATCAATCACATAAGGATACATTGACATAGCGACATGAATGTGCTGAGGAAGAAAAACAGCTCAACTCAACATGCATCCCATAAACACGGATATAGGTTTATTATGGGGAGGGGGGGAGGAGGAGGAGGAAGAGGACATATGAAACGATCACGTGAGCTTGACGCGTCGGTAGCAACTCACACGGCCCGACTCTGGTCCAACCCACGAGGTGGAGCAACGCCATGGACGAGGACGCGATGATGATCACGGACATCACGCTGGACCATCTGCCAGACATCTCGGACGCGAGTCTCTCCTTCCAGATCCCCGCAACGTGCGCGGACGCGGCGGATCTCCTCCTCGCCGACCACACCGAGTTCGACCTGCTCTGCGATGCCTCGGTGGACGACGACGGCGACGACCTGACTGCTGTGCACGCCCGCGGACGACCACCCCTCGCACCCGCCGAGA
>JBBPUI010000011.1:0-72955 GCA_038094615.1 Heimioporus aff. retisporus | reverse complement strand
ATCGGCGCAATCAGATCGGATGCACTCCGGACATGATCTGCCAAAAGGGAGGGTGAGGACATCTCAACTCCCGTCGCTTGAGACTTTTTGACGGCCAACTTTGAAATAGGAACGACGGAGGACCCTGCTGGCGTTGCGCCGTCTCCAGACGCATTCCTGGACTTTCCTAGACGGGAAGTCCGCGAGGCCTTTGCGTTGGCACGACAACACAAGGCGCCCCGCGTCGACGTGGGCCGCTGCCTCACGATCACTACGCCCACGAAATTTCTCCTGCTGCTCTGGGGCGAGCTGTGCGTTGCCGCGAGCCTGGGCGAAATGGAGACGTGTCGCCGGATCATGACGTTTGTGCTCGTGGTACCACGTTCTGGTGTCCCTCCGCTCCTCCCCCTCTTCATGTACAACGTTCTGCCTCAAGTGATTGCCGCAGTCGATAAGCAGGGCGGCGAGGCGAGTGTGCACACAGAAATGCTGGCGACGATCATCGCTGGTGCCCTCTCCCATGCACTTCATCTTGAATGGGCTTTGCAGACCATGTGCCACGAGCATACCACGTTTCTGGGTCAAGCAAGCGCTGTGTTGGCCAGGAGGCTAGCTGCAGAACTCCGCGCACGTAAAGCAACCTCGAGAACGAGCAGGGCCATCCTGGAGCGCCTGGCCGCATTGTCCCCCTTTGCTGCAAACTTTCCGGCATTTATGACGTGACAAGTATGCAGCCTACGATACATGTAGAAATTGTGCGGTATATGTGAATACTAACGAGTCGTCTCACGCTGTGGACGCCGGTGGAGCTGTCAACGGCATTGTCAGCCGAAACTAGGAAGATTTTTGCAGGAAAAAAAAGGACGTACGGCAACAAGAGTTCTCCGAAGGATCGCAATTTTGGTCTGGTGGGCAAAGTATGAGGCAAGAAGAATCCGTAGACATCTATAACCCGCTGAGTTGTCACGTCAGACCTTGAAGCCGGACCAACGAACCTTTAAATGCTCTTCGGGTATCACATGAGGGCTAGGTGAGTGGTATTCGGGTTGGATAGTGCTGGAATGGATGCCAAGATGGTGAAGGACTTTGCGAATCTCTACAGCTATGGGCATGAAATCATGGTCACGAGATGCCATCACGTGCACTGATGCTACTATTTTGGTCTCGGAGAGCTGCCAGACATGCAGTTCATGGACGGAAAGCACGCCCTTGACGTTAAGAATCGATGCTCGCACTTCCTCAAGGGAAATGGTCGGGGGAACACCCTGTAACAAAATGAAGGACGCGCTTCGAACTTGAGGTGGTGCAACGTCAGGACGAGTGGCGATCAAGTAAAATGAGAGAGACACACCCAAAGGCAACGCGGATGAAAAGATGATTACAGTGATCACGAGACTGATGACCGGGTCAAAGTAAAATTTGTATTTCCATGTTGTGAGCCAAATGACGAGACCGGTGGCGATGACACCAACATTGCCCAGAGCATCACCCAGGACGTGTAGCACCAGGGCCTGCATATTCATGGACCCATGCGTGTGACCCTGCCCATGCGCACGACCAACGTTTTCTGCGGAGACCCTAGATGAACCAGGGGAGTGCTCGCCTGATGCACCGAGAAGAGGTGTCGCTTCGCCCGTCCGATTAGTGTGGTCCTGAGAAGATACATGCTGAGACGGGTGGCGTCGTAAGTGCGAAGGAGAGGATGCAATATCTTGGGCGGTTTGCACGAGCGAAGCACGAGTGGCAACCGGGTGACCGTATAGCGACGAGTAAGATGTAGAGCGATTCCTGGAGACGACCAGGTCATCACTGCTATTTTCAACGACGTGGATGCTGGCGGGTCGAGATGGTGGCACGCTACCCTTGTGGTCATGGGCGTGGTCGTGTTCTATGGCGAATGATAAGGTCGTTGGGGAGACACAACAAGGTGTTCGTACCGTGGAAGAGGAACAAACCGACGATGTTGGACGCTAGACCGAAAGACCCGACTATAACTACCAACTTGGGGTTGGAAATTTCTGCAAGACTTGAGAGAGAGAGATTTAGCGCGGAAAGAAACCAAGCACACCAGGGGTGCTAAAGAAGCGCTCGAGAGCCTCCATTGTGATAGAGAAGCAAAGTGCCAACAGGAAAACACCATTGATCAGAGCGGCGAGGATCTCGGCCCTGTGCCAACCATAGGAGTAGCGGGGGTCAGTTGAATTTTGACTAGAAAGCTACGGGGGTACGAATTAAGATGGGACGGTGGGGGTATGTAGCAGACCTTGATAGCATAGAGGGCTACGATCAAGCTCATGACATCACTGCAGCAATATTGAGAGGGGGCGGGGAACGCGGGATTGAGACTCACTTGAGCATATGGAAACTATCGGCGACCAATGCGAGGGAGCCGACGGCATAACCTGTGGAAATGAGAGAGGGGAGGCAAAGGGGAGGCTGCCACATACCGACGATGAGTTCTATGAAGAAAAATAGAATGTCTATGGTGAGCAAGAGGGATATTCGAGTAGAGCGTGACAAGGCCATGGTGGAGGCAAGGACAGAGATTGGTTGGATGGCTGAGTCAGCAGAACTCGTACTCGTCTCTTCTTGCGCTCTAAGAAAAGCAAAGATAAAACAAAAAATGGCGGCCCCATCGATGGCGGAAGCCCTGGCTGCAACGTTGCCAACGCCAGCCTCTGCGCCAGCGCCTGCTGCGCCGACATATGAGGCGATACCAGCTTCGATGTCTACCGTGATCGACATCGAGGCAGAGATACCGCTAACATGCGTACAATTAGATGCACTGGTATGTATCGTTCATATCCGCCTCTGTTATTTGATCAGGGTGCCATGGTGGTTGTTGAGCGTCATGCTGATGGCGGCCCTTGTGTTGGGCGGTGTGGTAGGTCGTTACGAAAATCGTACAGCATGGTCGCGAAGTGCCGTCCGGATCTGTGCACGGGCTATTACTTGGACTTGACCTGGATGGGAACCTTGAGGTGTCCAACAGTTTCCCATTACCGAGTCAGACAAGCGAGGAAGAAGACAAGACATCGAAATCGATTGGTGGGTACATTACTCGTATGATGCGACGGACGAAAGGTGGAATACATGGCAGCACGCTACCAGGCATCGATGCTACGATCGCTCAAGGAAGTGCAAGGGGACGACAATGTAGTCGGGTTTTACCAAGCGACGGGCCTGGGTGCCTTTTTTAATCAAACACTTGTTGATACGCAGGCGATACATCAGGAAAGACTGAGGCACGGTGGAGTGGTGGTTGTGCACGGTGAAATGATTTCTCCTGTAGGGGATATGGCGGAGATTGATTGGGCGAACAGATGTAGCGCAAACTGGACGGGGAAATGCGTCGTTCCGGGCGTTCAGATTGACGGGTGCGTTCATGGAGGTGTACAAGAAGGGAAATTTCAGTTTGACCAGGTGGGAGCGTCTGCGATTGTGGGATTTGATGGCGTGTTTATGGATCGCAGCCTGACGACGCACCGGCTGACGTTTTCGAGCATCCTGGAGGAGATTCCGGTGAGAATCCGGACAAATCCGCTGACGAGCGCGTTCTTGAAAAGGGTAGGGATGCCGAGGGAGGGGGGAGGCACGCTCGGCAAGGGTGAAACATGGGAAATCGGGCGGTCGTATTTGGCGATGGATCTCGGGCAGGCGGGACTTTCGCGGAGCCTCGAGCAGGTATCGGAGGGAATCGACAACTACCGGACGGAAGACGGGAACGTGGCGTATCTGACGAGGCAGATCGCGAGGGAGAAGCTGCGGGCGGAGACGTACGTCGCGAAACGGAAGGAGGAGAACGCACAGCGGGTCGCGGAGGGGCTGAGTCCGCTGCCGGAGGAGGACGTGAGCCGCCTGTTCAAGATACCCGCCGAGCCGAGTCGACTCGAGAGCATGCTCCTGCTCGGCCAGCTCGACGGACACGCGGCCGGCCTGGAGGCGTTGGCGGGCGTGTCCCTCGCTAAAATGTTCGGCGCTACGGCCGGTCACTAGTTTCCAAAAATAGAAATTGATATGGTATAAAGTGCCACCGGCGGATATTTAACTCTTTGTTATATAAACCCATCCTTTAAATTCTCTCTTTCTCCTTGTGTTTTTTTTTCTTTCTTCGTCATGGCCCCGTTCCTTTCTCTCTTTGCTCTCCTTGCCTTTGCGCTCGCTACCTCCGTCCTCGCCTCCCCGCACATCCCCCGCCATGTCCACAACATCGCCCACCGCGCCCCTGTTGCGCCCATAGACGTGCCCCGACGCGCCCTCAACAAGCGTTGCGTGCCCCGTCCGAGCAACTCCACCTCGGCCTACCCCACGTCCACCGCCCCGAACAACGTTGCTCCCTCTCCCTCGGTCCACCCTACCTCGGCACCCGCACCCTCTTCCTCTTCCTCTGCCCTCCCTACCACTTCTTATGCGCCTCAGTCCCCCAGCCAGGAGCCCTCGCCCTCTACCTCTGCCCCCGCTACTACCTCCACCCCCCCTCCTCAGCCTACCACCACCTCTACCCCTCCTCCTCAGCCCACTACTACCTCTACCCCCCCTCCCGAACCCACGACCTCCTCTACCCCTACTTCTTCTCCTCCTCCAGCCCAAACTTCCTCGTCCTCGAGCAACACTGGTGAACCGAGCTACATGATTGGCACGCAGACTGGTGATGGTAACGTTCCTTTTATCCTTTCTTGCTCTTGTCCTCATCCGTCTGTGCAGGTACCTTTTACGAAGTTGGTCTCGGTGCATGTGGCATAACCAATGTCGATTCTGACCTCATCGTCGCCGTCTCCCAAGATCTCTTTGACTCCTACCCGTTGGTCTTTTGCTTTCTTGTTTTTACCTTTTTTCCTCATTCTCCTGTAGTGGTGCTACTGCCAATCCCAACCAGAATCCTGTTTGCAACAAGCACATCCAGGCATCCTGTAACGTCTCATTCTCCTTGTTCGTCTCTCGTCACTCATCACTTCCCTCCAGACCAGGGCAAATATGTCACCGTTAAAGTCGTAGACAGATGCACTGGTTGCTCGTTGACCAGTCTCGACTTCTCTCCCTCTGCTTTCAGCCAGCTCGCCGATCAGTCTATCGGTCGCATTTCAATCAGCTGGGTTTGGATCGACTAAACTTCATTGCCGTTCTTCATTTATTTTTTTATTCATACGTTTAACACTTGTATTCCTCCCGGCGCCAGTCGTTGCTCTCTGTGAGAGCCAGGGGATGTCTCGCATACCGCTGCTATACCCACACACATGCTGCGTGCTACGGCATGGATGCCGTCGTTGATGGGTTGCATAGTACCTGTTGTATCGCCTTGCTTTGGTCAAGTGCTATAGATGCTCGTCCTTGTTCCTTTTCGTAATGGAATGGAGTTCTTTTGTAACCTAATCTGGCGTGCGTCCGATCGCAACGTCCTGGTGGGGCTTCATTTCCGCTCTCCTGGATCCCCGAATGTGCTTACAACAATGGTCACCGCTACCCGCGGAAATTCCACACTTCCACCCTTGTTTCATTTTCATCTCCGCCACGCTACCGCAGCAAATGGTAAAAATAGTCACTCCCATGGACATCATTCCAAGTGCACCCGCTCACCAACAATTAACAAGTATGTACGATTGCTTCATGCGTGTCCACCAATTCTCTCACCTCCTTTTTTTCTCCACAAGGCAAGCGACCATGCACACTCGTGGCCCGCACACCGTTCCCGCACCCACATTTCAATTCCGGGGCCATGCCGACCGCATCGCCTCCGTCACCCTTTCCCAATATAGTTCCTCCCTGGTACCCTTGACAGCCTCCAGGATCGCGTCTTGCAGCCCGTCATTCACTCTTCCATCGCTTGTATGATCCGTGACCAGCAACGCGCACAAATCTAACGCAACGCGCCGCACATGTGACCCAGCACATGGCATCTTGGCGAACGGTCCGGGAATTCGCCCCCGTGCAGGGTGCGTCATCACGAAGAACGGGGTGAGCCGCGACCTCAGCGAAGAGATTTGCTGCAGGTCAGGGACTCCATCAGTACACGACACCCTTCGGCACAACAACAGAGCCAAACCTCGTGCTGCATGACGCACGATCCACGTTGGTACAAACGTAAGAGCACCCAAAAAATCACCTAAAACCCATCGACTCAGGGCACGACTCGAGAAGGACGCGCTTACTTGTGCGGTTGCAACATTGTTCGTTCCTGTTTCCCACAGGGCTTTCGGCAGGTGCGTGACCCACTCTTCAAACCTCCGTCCTTCCTTTGCATCACGAGGGTTAAAGTGGCCAGTATAGCCGACCTCCGTCTCGAGCTGTATACGGAATTAATGACGGATCCCTCTTCGACATGGATGCGCTCACGAGCAACAGCCGACCGACAAATTCGACCGTCAGTCGCTTTACTGCGGAACCAGATATGGTTCTTATTGCGTGATCGAGAATGGCTGCCAACACAGATGAACGCCCCTCTTCGCTTGTCTGGTTCAGCAGCGCCCAGACGGTCGGAAGAAGTGCGCTGTACACAGCAGCCGAAATGGGTCTTGGCAGCTGCGCATCAGATCCGCCATCTCCTCGAAGTAGCCGTATGACGTAGGACGTAACACGATCAGCCTGCATATCAAACGAGAAACGGTTTTTGGCGGGCGGAAATGCCGTGGAACGCGATGCTCCAAAACGGTTTCCCCGACGCACGTCCATTGTTCCCGATTGGCGTGAGACAAGAACGAGTAGCGACGTCAGTTCGCAGTAGATCACGCTGAGATCCTGCATGGCTTGTTCCACCTGCATGCCCGATGAGTCCCCTTCTGGGGGAGTGCTCCACAATCGCTCACCTTTGCTTCTCGATGCGCTGGAGCGAACGGAAAATAAATCGCAAGGTAGTCAAGTAGCGTTTTGAGCTCCTCGCGAGCAGCCGAAAAATCCGATTCCTGATTCTTGGGTTAAAAAAATTGTTTGTGACACGCAGACCAACGCACTAGACTAGCGTTCTGGAGAATGGCGCTGTACAGAGTTCGCGCGATCCTGGACGCCGCCATGAGCATTTGCATTTCCGTTTCGGTCGGGTTTGTACTGGGCGAGAAGACGACGGGGGCGCTATCGAGAAACGTGGTGGTCAAAGTTGGGTGGAGCGTTCGAGACAATCTCTGCAAGATTCACGTTTGACCAACGGATCGTTCACGAGAAGACTGCCCTACCATGATCAAGGGAACGTCGCTCGACGAACGTGAAACGTCGTCCACTTCGGACGCAAGATCCGACAGATGCCCAAGATGCCAGGCTGCGTCTGGCTTCCCCGACAGAAACCGCGAATCACAAGCAAAGTCTTCGTCGAACGACTCGAACTCGGGTTCCATTTTCCAGATGATATGCCTTCCGTTCGCTTCACGGTACAAGGGTTGAAACACGTTCGCATGTTCCTCATACAGTCGATCGTTCGCAAACGAAGGTCGCAAAAACCAGGTTGGCACTGATGCTGTCGTTTGGGCAACCTCTCCGTGTGATCCGCTCGCTGCCACAGGGTCTATTGCATGACTCAGGAAAGAAGAAAGGGACCGTAGGACTGCCAGTTTCGACTAACAAGACCTGAGATTTGGAAATACGGCACAGGAAAGCGCAAGTACCTGGGATGAAAGTATCACCGATGTGGTCAAAGTTGCCTGTGCAGTTCCTGGACGGAACAAGGGCGGTAAGAATGAGGACATTGTTCGTTTGCGATGGCGAACCTTGATCCCCGCCATACTTTGTTCCGGCACAGAGGATTCCAAGATAGCCTTCTAAGGCGCGTTTTCCGTGACCCGACCCATTCCATCCACATACGATACTCTCTGGTACTACATCCAGTAGGAGGTCCAAAAAGCGTATTGCGTCTATTCGGATTTCGGGAAATATGTGCGTTTGAGCAGAGGTCGTAAATAGTAGCAGTAGCGGTACGTGCGGGACTAAGTCTTTCTGTGGAAGAACGTCAAGATGGTGCACTGGCAACACCACAGACACGCACCTTTTCGACACGGGGAAATAGCCAGTCAAAGAACGAGAGCAAAGTCTTGCGAACACTAGCATCCTGTCGGTAGCTGCAGCTCTCAGGGCAGGCTGGATGAGGTCAGCGACATACCTCGTCACCGATGAGGCGGACACACGCGTTCAGCAGGGGAGTGATCGAACGCTCCATTAGCCCGGGATGGTCCTGGAACAATTCTCGTGCGCTGAATATGGCATCCTTGCGGGTTCCGGGACTGTAATGCTTGAGAAGGGAAAGTATGTCGCTGAATGTCTGCCGTCGCTTGGTAGTGGGCACGGCGTCGCTTTTCTCGACAGCGATGCTCTGAGTTGGAAGGGCAATGCCTTGGAACGTTCAGAAGAGGAGGCAGCGAGAGGATGCGTTTACCCACTCCGAGCTTTGAAGGACGTGTCTATGACGTTGGAGGGTAGCTTCTTGCCCTTGCCAAGCTTTAGCTTCGCTTTCTACCAATACCATCATGACTTGGAGGAGAAAGTGAGACCATGCTAGGCATCCGTACCGAAAAGTCTGCGACCTTTTCCTTTCTTTTCTTCGAGCTCTTTGGCATCAGGACAGGCGTATATTGAGGACACTACAAGATCGTAGCGGTGCGACCCAAGTTTGATATACCGACTCATTCTCACAAGATCGGACAACTTCATGATCGCAAAACGTGTCCAACATGATCGACTAAGGGTTGCCAGTGGTATGTACTTTCAAGTGGGTGCTGCGCGAGGCTTCTGAGCACTTCTAGTGACTTTCCAGCCTTTGCCTCCTCCATGACGCAAAGGCCGACCGACATGCGCGCACCTACGAGCCTAGCGCTTGCACAATGGATGATACGGCCTGCTTTGTATGCTGCCGAACACAAGAGATTACAAGGACATTCCGATCCGTCGTCGCAGCAATTGTGTGGACGGATTTCCGCTGGCTATGTTGTTCATGATCCGCTCAACACCCATCCCGCAACACCCTGCACAGGCAGCATCTTCCAGAGCAGTGGCGCAACAGTCGCGACGCTGTGGCAGGGCCCGACGATATATCTCTGATATATCATCAACGCAAATATGGCACTGACGGTAGGTGCTCGCAATGAGTACTAATACGTATCGATCGCAGCCATCGGAGGCGAAGGACCTGTGTTTGTCGTGGGAATCGGGCGGTATCAGGGTGTCAACGAACGCCCCTCTTCGCTTGTCTGTTTCAGCAACGCTCTGACGGTCGGAAGAGTGTGCCGCGGCTTCGGCGGCTGGGCGTCTGGTCCGCCATCTCCTCGAGAAGCCGTATGACGTAGGATGTGACAGGATGATCCTGCCTGCATATCAACCGAGAAGCGGTTTTGACGGGCAGAGATGTCGTGGAGCGTGATGCTCCAAAACGGTTTCCCCGACGCACATCCATTGTCCCCGATTGGCGTGAGACAAGAACGAGGAGCGACGCCAGTTCGCAGTAGATCACGCTGAGATCGTGAATGGCTAGTTCCTCCCGCACGCCCATTAAGCCCTCTTCTGGGTGCTCCACCAGCGCTCACCTCTGCTTCTCGATGCGCAGGGGCGGACGGGGAATACCTCGCAGGATGCGAAAAGATCCGACTCCGGATTCTCAGATAACAAAAATACGCTGGCTTGAGCACGGGCAACGGGCACTGGAGGACGGCGCTACACAAGTTCGCGAGATCTCGGACGCCGCCACGAGCATCCGCACTTTCCATTTCGGTCGGGTTTGTACTGGGCGAGAAGGCGACACGGTCGATGTCGGGTGAAGCGTTCGAGACAATCCGCAAGATTCACGTCTGACAGACGGATCATCCGCGAGAAGACTGCCCTGTCATGATCAAGGGAGAGTGCACCTCTTTGTGTGATCCGCTGGACGCAGCAGACTCGAAAGAAAAACAAGGGGATTGCAAGACTACCGGTTTCGACTAACAAGGACCTGGGATGAAAGTCGCCTTGTCGTTCGTATACGTACTTTGCTCCAATGCTAAGGATTCCAAGACAACGCGTTTTCCGTGAAGACTCATTCTCCGACAATGCACCCAACAGAAGGTCCAAAACGCGTATTGGGTCTGAGTAGACGCCGTAGTGAAACAGTCCGTCGAAATGACGCACTGGGAACGGGAAACATGCTCACCTTTTAAGCAGCCCAAAGTTTTACGAGCGGTGGCGCTGTCGGCAGCTGCAACTCGCGGGATGAGTTGGACGGGGCTGACACACGTCTCGGAATAATTCTTGGGCGCTGAGTGTAGCATCTCTGTGGATTCCGGGGCTAATGTTTGAGAAGGTATGTTGTTATGGCCGTTGGTAGCTTTTACCCTTACCATACCTTTAGCTCTGCTTTCAATCAAGACTTTTTCGATTCAGTAGCAATCAAAAATGGGACAGACGTCTGTTTTCAAGAATCGTGGCAATGACCAGGTGTGCCGGAATGTAACTCAACATAGTATAGACGGGTAACATAAAGCAAAAATGCCGTCGTAAATTGCGGTCACCAAAAGAATGGTCTTGACATAAAGTCTACCTTGAGATCCAAGCAGATCATGTCCTCCTCGTCCACGGTGGATCCTCTAACATTGATAGTGAACTTGGCTGAAGTGGTGCCTTAGCGAAGAGAAGCCATGCAGTCGAAAATCAAACCTCTGGGAATTTCTTTCGGTAATGCGACCGTGTGTGAGACGACGTAGTCACCCGGTTCAACAGGGCATGTAATGCTTGCGTTGGCGGAACGACTTGGGGACGATCAACATGATTGTCGTTTGCACGGGCAGATACTTACGCCTCCTCGCAGACATCAAATTGTTTCTGCAACAGTTTGATAAGACCAAGCTTGACAGATACATCAGCGACCGCGCCATCCTGAAGACGTATCAGTAAGAGTTGACAGCGATAAGGATGAAGTGAACCTCGATTCGTTTAGTGGCTGTGCCTTCCACAGTGACGGTGAGGTCTTTACCGGGCTGGGGTGGGTCTGGAGTCAAGGAAATCGACTTCAACTGGATGGCGTCGCTAGGGAGGCCTACACGCCCGTCAGAGGTTACTCAGCCGAGGAAGATGTGCTCCAACCGCAATCTGTGTATTCCCACGATACAAACGCGGCAGACGTGTCCTCGAGAACGTGTTGCTCTGCGAGGACGACGCCCGCAAAGGCGGCGAGCAAGGACAGTGAGAAGAGGCGGACCATGATGGAGGCGGAGAAGAGAAGAGAGCGAGAGCAAACCAAATCCACACTTGGTAGCGTGGGAGAGTAGTTGCCATAAATAATACTGCGCATTGCGTCGCACCGACTCAGACACCAACCACGATGAGACCGAGAGAGTACTGTTGTTGTGCGATTCCCCTCATCAATGCTGGCATCTATGCCACCCTCGTCGAGCAGTTCGTCGTCGCCATCGTCGTCGGCACGCTCTCCATCGCTACCCCATCGAGTGTGTATCACATTCCCCATTGTAATCCGCAGTCTTACCAGGGGTTGGTTTCCTAGTCGTCGGTGCTGCCACTCCCTCTTTTGCTCCTTTGCTCCTTGCCGTCTTCTGCTATGTGGCAGCAGCGCTCCAGATTTTTGGCTTTTTGGGCGTCGCACAGGTCTGTGCACGTCATGTCCATCCGGTCCTCGTCCCTTATAACCACAGGAAAAACCAATCATGTTTCGCAGATATACCACCCTCAACACCGGTGCATGCATCGCCGTATTTTCCATCGCTGCCGTTTGGCTCATCATCTCTGCGACCCGTCATTCTACCGCCCAATCAAACTGTGAAACCACCTACTATCCAACCAGCACTTCGTCGGAAGGCCAGACCCTCTGCAATATATTCGCTTGGGTCGACGTCGGTCTCATGGCTGGCGCCTGGGTCTTTTTTGCCCTCGTCCAAGTGAGCGACTAACCGGTCACGATTGCAATCGCTTGTTCTCAACCCCCTTTAGAGTTATCTCCTCTTCGTTGTCTCTTCATACGGCACATCCCAGCGGGAAGATCACGAAAAGTACGAAGCATTGAATGATTCGACCAGACCACTCGCAGACGACATTCCGATGGCCGATCGCGGTGATCCCTGGGATTCTAGAGCGTCCTATGAACTTGATGACGCTCACAGGCACGCAAGACAAGACAGCACAGCGTCTACTGTCACCGGCGTTCCACCGCAACAGGAAGGGTATCAAGGGTACTACTTGCCACGGGGAACCGAAACTCATTACACTGATGACCGGGTTACCAGCCGGCCCCATGCTGGTGGTTATTAACACCACAATTTGGTTCGCGAGTCGCTTGATTCCGACACGTTTACTTAAATTTAACATTCTAGCACGTTATTCATGCCATGGACTCTGAGCCTTTTGTATTGTGATTTCCCCTCTATTCAGCCAATAAGGGCTGCACGGACGAGTTGATACAATTCTACCCCCTTTATATTCTTCACGCCGCGACATTCGTCCAGTCCTAATTCAGGTATCCTCGTCGTCCTCCCACGGCCCTATCGTTAGTGTCAAACGTTGAGCGTGCGCAATGCGCTTCCACCTTTCTTCCCTCCCGTCTTCCGTCATTATGCGACTGTGAAAGGAAACATAGATGGTACTTAATGGTGACTTGGGAAACAGCATTCGCTCTTCCAAACTGTCGCAGATGATGCGTTCTTCTTTGAAGAGTGGAACTGCATACCAGGCATGGATAACTTGCAGCTTGAGGGTCTGAAGAAACGGTCCCAACGAAAGAATGAAATTTTCCTTGAGCTCGTTGACCGTCACAAGCGAAAGCGCGAAATATTCGAGCATGGGGAGGCTGCGCAAGCAAGATGAAATGACAGCCGTAGACAAGCGGGTACTACCGAGGAGAACAAGCTTGCGAAGACATCGCCCGGGGCCGCTGACGAGGGACTGGAGATGAGTGTTTCTGATCTCAAACCCCAGACGATGGCCCTGAGCGTGTGTGAATGACTGGAGCTGAGAGTCGGCGAAAACGCAGTCGAACTTGATCCCGTCAAAGGTATTGTTCATGACGCTATGGATAACAAGGCGACGAAGGACCGGAAAGGACGCGTTGGCAGCGACGTGGCAGTCTCCGGACAGCCGTAAAGTGTGGACAGAATCACCAGGGAGACAATCGAACGCGGTGACGCGGGTGGAGGGATCGAGGTAGAGCTCGTACGAAGTAAGGCGGGGGAGCGTCACACTGTCCCTGTGAACACCGGGAGGGAACATGGCACCTTCAAAGTCACGGCGCTGTGGGACTGGAGAGAACGATTAGGGGCCGGGTGCTGGACGAAAGAGAGTGCACACCGTTCGTGGTAAAGGGGTGATAGTGGCGCGCATCGAAGACGCGGAGCGTCTCCAGACGAGAGAGCTTTGCAAGGGTGCGATAGAGCTGGGAAGCCGGAACGGCCTGGGAAGAACGACCGAATGAGGTGGTGGAGGTGGGGAGCTAGAAGAGCACACAGACAACATCTGCCCACCTGACCAGCAGGGCTGTTTCTGGAGAGGACGAGATATATTGGTAGAACCGTTCGATCTGAAACTCGTTTCGCAGAGAGACGTATCTGTGGAAAGAGTCGCGGGCCTCGCGGTAGATGTGTCCGGAGGCGTGGAGGAGATGGAGGTGGGAGTTGGAGGGCTGTCTGGAGTGGAGCACGGCGCGGGCGTCGGCGAGGACGAGGTCGTAGAGGACGGTGCGGATGTCGTACGGGAGAACGAAGAAGGATCCCATGGGGAGGGGGAGGCCTCGCCTGATCAGCGTGGACCCGCGTTAGGAGCGCAACAATTGCAGACCGTCGTCAACGTGGCTTGTCTGAAACTCGTCCTGCTCCCTCACGCAAGGCTAACAAAATCAGCTGCGTACGGGGCAGGCAAAACCCGTTTTCTCATCCCAATCACACCCTCAGACGCACCCATCCATGCCCGTCCCAACCCAGATCTCGTACGAAGTCTGCCTCGAATTCACCAACGACACCCTCGACTGCGCTACCATACAGCTCCTGCGCGACTACGGGAGGTCTACCAGCGCGATCCTGCTCCTTCATCCCGGTGAGAGCGTCACCCTCGTCCTCGACGCCGGCTCCGTCTACAAGTATGCCCTCAAATCGCGCACAAAAGTCGTCAACGTGAGGTACGCACGCACGCATCCTCCCGTCGTCCATCTCACGTACCACGCCCCGTGCAGCGCTCGCAGCTGGCGCGACGTCCGTTGCGACATCTCACAGCTCTTTTCGGCCGGCCCATCCACCCGCACTTCCCCGCGTGCGTCGCCTCCCCCCCAATGCAACGGTGTCACGGTCGACCGCGTTTGGCGCGATTATCGCTTCAACGTCTGGAACGACTCGGTACGCCCGCTCGAGCACACACACCACCCGCGTGATCCCTCACCGTTTCCCCAGTGAACTCCTGCCCCAAGTTATACCCTCGTCAGATGCACGTCATCGTATTATACCACGTCTACGACAGAACGCAGGACATTCTGCTGGCAGATAATCTCGCACCCAACGTAATGTGTAATCTATAAGCTTGTCTCTTATCCACACCCGTCTCTGCATCGTCTCAGACAGAGCATGCGGGCGTGAAAGACCCCACTCTTGGTCATGTAACACCACCCTCATTCCTTGGTAGCATTGCCTTGAACTCTACAGCGGTCTGTAACCCTCTTGTATCTCCTATTGTATTCGCTGTCACTACGGACTCGTTTACTTTTTCTGGCGAGAATAAATAGCCAAAACAATAGTCAACGATCACGCCTAAATATAAAATACCGTGGAGCTACCGCCGATCAGAAGAGCCGCAGACTCTGCCCAGTATATGATACCGCTTCGGATCCGAGACGTGGCCGACTCCTGGGAAGCCAGCCTGTTCGTTTAAGCCCACCCTTGACAAGCTGCCCAGCAGGTCGGACTTCCCCTGGGGCCGCGGACCCTGCGTGCAGCGACGTCTTGGGAAACGCCGCGCTGTAAGGCCCCTTGGCATTTTCCGCTCTGGAGCTTTCGGCGACTTGTGCCCTATACTGCAGTATTGGTTTGGCAAGGAGCGACTCCTACGAAAATTGAATATCATAGCATTCTAGTCGCATTCAGACGACTTACGATATGCGCAGTCGCTTTCTGGCCAATTTGAGCGAGCGCATCGCGGCCCCGGTACCTCAACACCTTCTGGAGGTTCCTCCGCGTCACAGGGCGTAGCTGTCCTTTATCGGATGCCCCTAGCCGGAGCTCTTTAGAGACAGAAGCACGGGCATCAGCGACACCGCCGTTGAGAACACTCCTTGGCGTGTTCGACTGCAATTGGTCGGCAAGTAAATCTCGACCGACCGCCCGCGCCGTCATCTCAAATTTAAAGTCCCTGGGGTTGTCCACGAGCTCCAAGAGGGCCATGGGCGCATTGTCGCCCTTTCGGTTATCAATCTGAATGACACGCGTATAACCACCTGGGCGGTCCCTGTATCTGTGCGAGAGCGTGGAGAAAAGTTTGGGGAGGAGCTCAGACTTGAGGAGGAAGCCCTGGGCGCGTCGATAGGCGGTTTCGTTGCCTCGTTTACCGAGAGTGATGATCTGCCCTAGGGGTTAGACGGTCGGACGGCACGACTCGGATTGCATGCCTTTTCTGCCAGCCTCGCGGTGTCCTTGGCCTTTGGCAGCGTGGTCCGAATTTGTTCGTGCTCGAACAACGAGCTGACAAGGTTTCTGGGTGCACGACGTGAACGCTGATTCAAAATTGAGGCTGGTATGACACGCACCGGAGCATCAGATTGCGATGAGAGGACGTCCTCGAGAATTTTCGGAACGCGACGCCATGCTTCATGTTATTGCTCTGAAAAAAGCCACTTCTCGCCGGTGGTTACCAAGAAAGGCAAGTTCGGTAAAATCCGGACGAACGTCAAAAAATGCGAACGCGCTCTGAACGTTCACACCAAAATGTCTTTCGCTCGTGTCACTCTCCGTAGTCTGTCCCGCGCCCGGCCAACGTTTTCTGTCTCGAAGCAGTCTGCGTACAGATTGCACCGCGCCAATTACTCTGCTTCAGCCGGCATCTCCAAGGAAGACATTCAATCTAGAGTCTTTGACGTTCTCAAAGGATTCGAGAAAGTCGAGCATACCAAGGTAGCTTACGCCTCATACAGCCTGGCAGACGCTCACAATTCGTCCAGCTTTCGCCCTCGGTCTCCTTTGTGGATCTCTCCCTAGACAGCCTCGATACCGTCGAGGTCGTCATGGCCGTAGAAGAGGTTCGCGACCTCTCTCTTCTGTCAACCCAGTGCTCAACGTCCTCTTGACAGGAGTTTGGCATCGAGATCCCTGATGCCGAAGCTGACGAAATAAGGACCGTTCAGCAAGGTTACCTTGTTCATTTACTGCCTAAGCTTCTAATACTTATTTTTCTTTCAGCTATCGACTATATTGCTAAAACACCCGAAGGTTTGTACGCATATATCTGCATCATGCACGATTGTTGACTTTTCGCTAGCTCACTGAGAGATGGGATGGTATTCTTTATCCAGTTATCATTCTGTACTTGACATCAATTCAACGCTATTTGTCAAATTTGGCCCGTACCTATGATCAGAAATTGTTCAACGCTTGGACTTATATTTTCGACAGGAGTAGGTCATTCGCCCACAAGTTTTACCATTATAACCCCATTTGGATAAACGACACCTTTTGTATATTTAAGCATTCAACCACGCTTTGCAGTGACACATTATCTCTCATGGCACCACCCACGATCCTTACTATCAGCGAGCCGCTTGTCAAAGTCGGTTGCACCCTTGGTGAAGGTTTGACCGTGCTAACCACACGATTCTGTCGTTGATGGACCATCAATAGCCCCACTTTATGATCCCAAAACCCAAGTCCTGCACTTTGTGGACATTTCGGAGAAAAAGGTGATAGCAGGTTTGTTCACGGTGATCGGCTCTCAACCTGCGTCGACAAGGTTTTCCATCTGGATACCAGGACTCTGGCACTATCCATGGAAGTGTTTGATGTGTCGATCACGTGTCTTGCCCTGAGGAGGAATGAAGAAGGGGTAAGTAAGCACCACGAGGAATCCCCTGCTTGCCTGTCGTGACTCTCCAATCAGCTCGCTTGTACAACCGGCAGCGGTTTTGCGCTGCTGGATGGAGGCTCGAGGCTTCGTTATCTCTGCAAACCATTGCCTGAAAATCACACTCCCCATGTAAGATTCAATGATGGAGCGTGCGACCGTAGCGGTCGATTTTTTGCGGGAACCATCTACTCTAAAGACCATGGAATTCCAGGCAAGCTTTGGATGTACGACCCAAGCACGTTGGAATGCAGAGTCGTAGACGAAGGGCCCTTTACAGTCAGATCTAGTGCTCCTCCGAATAGAAGAGCTCACATGTACGAAGCGAATAGGACTCAAACGGGCTCGGTTGGAGCCCAGATGGAAAAACCATGCAAGCTTGACGTTTCCCGCGTTGTTCGACCATGTCTCAAGAGTTGCAGGTACTTCACGGACTCGCTCACCAACCTCATCTACGCCTACGATTTCGATGATGGAAAGTTGTCGAATCGGCGAGTTGTAGTGGATGCGATCGCAAAAGGGTTCCCAGAGAAGTCATTTTGCGATGGTCTATGTATCGACGAAGCGGGCTACATATGGAGTGCAAGGTTCGTTAGTCTGGTGGTGCTGAATTGCGTTGAGTTGAGCGACTCTTGGCAGATGGGGTGGCTCTCGCATCGTCCGGTTTTCGCCCAAGGGTGATATCGATGCTGAAATCCATTTCCCGACCGTTCTCAATGTGACTGCGTGTTGCTTTGGAGGTAGGCAACCAGTTTGGTCTAATCTTGGAGCATCATGATCGACATGCCGCGCAGGTCCCAATGAGGACCAGCTGTATGTAACGACCGCCCACTGTGGTGCCGTTGGAGGGGACGGGAGTTTGCAGGACAAATACCCTGATTCTGGGCACCTTTTTGTGGTAGACCTATCTGGTAAATTCAAAGGGGGTCAATGGCGATACCCTTTTCGAGGATAGCATGGCGATGATGGGGAAATTATTATTTTGGATCGGGTGGAAAACATATAAATTATTACGGCAGCAAACGGGTTCAACGTGCGGACGGCGACCATGACGAACTCGCACGAACTGCACCTCACCTACTTTACCCTTCGAGCCCGTGGGGAGCCGGTCTTGCTCCTGCTCGTCGACTCTGGCGTTGCATTTACGTTCGAGCGAATCCTGCCACAAACCTGGATTCAGTGGAGGAAGACAGGAAAGGTTACCCGCGACGTCTACCCTTATGCTGCGGTGCCGGTGTTGCGAGTGAGAGACAAGTCGGGGCAAGGACGGGATTTCGTACTGGCAGAGACTTCTGCGATACTGTCGTTCCTGGAAGAGTTTTTAGCGCCTCAAGGGACATCTGTGGGTGACGAGATGGCGTAAAGAAGGAAGCAGGCTGAGCGTAAAGACTACAGCTTCTCAAAGACGCGTGTCTCGAGACTAGGGCGAGCGTGGAGATGATCAAGGACGCGTCCTTGTTTTTCCTTGGACGAGTCTTCGAGAGATCGTTTGAAAAGGTAGTGTACTCGTTTATCCACGGACAGTCGTTCCGATCACGCTGGGTCAATACAGGACTGGTTAGCACCACCCAAGCGAGAGAAGCTGCAGCGGGGCCTGGTGGCAAGATACTTGCGAAACACGGAAGGGGCGCTGTCGGATCTGAACGAGCGGATGAACGTGGTCCCTTGCGCCACGGAATCACTCAAGGGGTACACGGTCGCAGTAGTCGCCGCGATAAATCTGATCACGGACGTGTTTCCGTCTATCCGATCGGAGCTGGGCAGCGGAGGTCAGTACGAGTTGTGTGGGCGGGTGTGGGCTGCGGTGATGGGGCGGGAGCGAATAGCTGAATATTGGGTCAAGAACAAGGTGCAGGACACGGCGTGGACGATGACTGACTACGGGACTGCAGAATGGATCGCACGAGCAGCCAAGTTGTGATTTTTGTAGGCTACTCGTACTTGTCCGGAAAATGCCGAGAGTGACTGTACAGTTTTTGTCACGGTGGCTGCCTCTGTCCGAGTTTCCCACATTCCCCAACGACCTCCAGACACTCAAGGTAAGCGGGGCTCATCGTCTCCGCCATCCTTCGCGCCTGACCCCACCGTTCCACAGGCGAGTCCATCTCGTGTTCGCTTCGACGCGCCCAGAGATTTGACCCGCTACAGACTTTTGCGATGGCCACTTTCTCCTCGACACCCATCGTTATTGATGGCAAGGGGCACCTCCTTGGTCGATTGGCCTCCATCATCTCGAAGCAAATCCTTTCCGGCCAGAAGATTGTCGTCGTCAGATGCGAGGAGATCAACATCTCCGGCAGCTTCTTCCGCAACAAGGTACGGTGACACGTCCCGCGTATGGCGAATCGAGGCTACACAACCACGCAGCTCCGCTACCACAACTTCCTCCACAAGCGCCATATCGTCAACCCCAAGAAGTCCGGTCCGTTCCACCACCGCGCCCCTTCCAAAATTCTCTTCCGTGCCATTCGCGGCATGGTGCCGCACAAAACTGCCAGAGGCACCGCGGCGCTCGAGCGGTTGAAGCTCTTCGAGGGTGTCCCTCCACCGTACGACCGCAAGAAGCGGATGGTCGTGCCAGAGGCCCTCCGAGTGCTGCGACTGAAGCCTGGCCGCAAGTATTGCACCGTCAAGGTATGGGCAGCCGGCGTGTTTGGCAGGGGAGTGGCGTATTGATCACATCGTGCAGCGCTTGTCGCACGAGGTCGGGTGGGGCTACAAGGACGTCGTCGACCGTCTCGAAGAGAAGAGGAAGATCAAGGCACAGGCATTCCATGAACGCAAGGTGCGTAAAGACAGGGCTGGGGTGCGGGGTTGATGCTGATCGCGGGCGCCAGATTGCGGCACTGAAGCTGCGCCAAAAAGCCGTCGAGGATGCATCACCTTCGTTCGAGAAGTTGGCGGAATATGGCTTTTAGGGGGGTTGTATTGTGCTACGTCGATGTTTTTAGTACATGCCAGCATGCAACTATACGGGTCTTGTTATATTTTTGGTGTATGTGGCTGTGCAACCGGTGGCGGGGAACGGGTTCACTTGAACGCGCGTTTTCTTGCCAAGTGACAGCATTTTCACCTTTTACGACCGACACCCCCGCCTCGACTCCCGACTCCTCCTCCTCACCATCCCCCACGACCATCCCCCCGCTCATCATGTCCGCAGAACACCCAGCACACCAAAACACAGGTACCCCCGCCCTCGCTGTCCCTAGGGGCCCGCCTCGCACCAGCTGACACCGTCTCCCCGCAGCATCCCGTTCCCCCTCCCCGGCCTCCGCCCACGACATTCTCACTCTCCGCGCCCTCGTGACCACGAAGGAGGCTGGCGTCATCATCGGCAAGGGCGGAAAAAACGTCGCAGATCTCAGAGAGCAGACTGGTGTGAGAGCTGGCGTCAGCAAGGTCATACCTGGCGTCCACGAGCGTGTCCTCACCGTCGGCGGCTCTGTCGACGCAATTGCAAAGGTACGCGCCCCCCTTGTCTCGTCATTTTCCCTCCTCACAGATTTTCGCTCCAGGCATACAGCCTCATCATCACTCAGCTCGTCTCATCCAGCCCCCCTCCCGTCTCCCTCTCCTCGTCATCCCCACACACCTCCATCCGCCTCCTCATCTCTCACAACTTGATGGGCACCGTAATCGGCCGCAACGGTCTCAAAATTAAGGCCATCCAGGACATTTCTGGGGCCCGAATGGTGGCCTCAAAAGAAATGCTTCCCCAGTCAACGGAGCGCATCGTCGAGGTCCAGGGCTCCCCGGACGCCATCAGTCGTGCAATCGAAGAAATTGCAAAGTGTTTGCTAGAAGATTGGGAGAGGGGTGCCGGCACAGTCCCTTTCCATCCCGGCGCTAGCGAAGAACGTACTGGCTCAAGACGTCCAGCAAACGGCTATGCTGGTGGCTTGGGCACGCGCAGATCCACCGGTGATACTGCCCGCCGTGGCTCATCGCCCCCTTCCCCCCACTCTCCCTCGATGTCACAACCACCCGCCAATCTTCGTACGCAAAATATTCTCATTCCAGCCGACATGGTCGGGTGTATCATCGGTCGTAATGGTAGCAAAATCACTGAGATCCGCCGACTCTCGGGATCGAAGATATCCATTGCAAAGGCCCCGCACGATAATTCTGGTGAACGCATGTTCACCATCATTGGTACCCCCGCTGCCAATGAGAAGGCGTTGTTCCTCCTCTATAATCAACTCGAGAGCGAGAAAGAAAGGAGAATCGGTAGGGAACAACAACAACAAGACTCTCAGGAATAATTCAGTACGCTGCCTCTCAATAATTTTGCACGATGGATCCGACCCCCGCCCACGAAAGTGACCTGTATGCCTCATTCTCCTTACCTTCTTGTCCATTCCGCTCTTCACACGTTTCCTTAAATGTGTGCCTCGCCACCACATGCGCTCTGAGGAGCCATATTCGTTATTTGTCTTCAACCCGTCCGTGCATTTCCCCCCCTTCCTTCCCCCCTCCCCCCAACCACTGAAAATACGCACACATCCTCCGCTTCCAAGTTCTTGACTCCCGATTTGCTTCAGACTCCTAGCCTCCGCCGATAACTCTAACCAACTACGTATTGCGACATGTCCGACATACTACATTGCACTGTGTTTTAGCTCCATCGACGACATACAACTTCCTGACTTGCTCCAGTTCTTTTTCTCCTCTGCTGTTGCAAATGGGTCTTTACGTTGTAGTACGATCTGGAGATCACGTGCCTCGACCATATTGTCTTGTGTGTTTCGTTGATGAGCTTGTACTTGCAAGTAAATGAAAGGTCAACATTCGTCCCCCCAGAACACCGTGCCCGTTTATGCACCCCCCGTGCTGGATACTACTACACTCACCTCGACGCTGGCTAATCCGTATGCGCAACATTATGCACCCCATTACTATCAGGCATACATGCAAGCCTATGCAAACGGCCCACCTCGTACAACCAGCGACGGATACACACTTTCATCTACCTACGTCCCAGGGACGTCAAACCAGACGAGCAGAGCAGCTCTACCTCCTCGAGAACGACCCCCCGCGCAGGCACACACAATAAACCCCATCCGGAATCATCTCACCTACGGCAGCTGGTACCAACCCGGAAACTGTCGGTGCGCCCGCCAGGGCTGCTCGTTCACCGGCTCCCGCAAGTCCGTCGAGATCCACATGATGGACCGTCACCTCGTCTTCCCGCCCGGGTGGGAGCGCAAGGACGACTGGGACGCCGATCCAAGTCTGAAAGGGTGATTCCGTATACCCCGCTGCTCCCCTCTTTTTTTTTTTTTTCTTTCCCGCGTCGACTGACGCACGTTTTCAGCAAACCGATCGCGATCCAAGGGACGTCCCTGATGCTCGATACGCCGGAAGCGATCGATGCCTGGATAGCGGAGCGGAAGCGACGTTTCCCCACGGACGCGAGGGTGCACGACAAGAAGCGGAAGCTGGAGGAGGCGGCGGCGCGCGGGCAGCTCGCTCCGGAGGATATGGGCGTCTGCGCGAGGAAAAAACAGAGGCAGCAAGGCGGTGCATGTGCGAGAGGCGGTCATCGAGGGCTCCTCCGAGACCGTCAGGAGCGAGGGTCGGCGTGCCGTGAAGAACGTCGGGCGAAATTTCCGGAGGGTTCTACGAGCCGGCCGGTCGATGCGCAAATGCAGGAAACAGGCCCAAAGTCTGAGTCGGTCACGGATGACGACGGGGCTCCCGAAGTCGTGTCGTCCAAAATTCCTAGCCCGCCATCATGTATACCGAACGTCGGTGTTGACCACAAAAGCGCCGAGCAAGCATTACAGGTGCACCCCCGAGAGCGTATCAGAAAAGTTGTCCAGCCAAAGAGACCACCGCGAAATCCTTTTGCGACTCGGTCCACATTACTTCGTAACGTACGGGAACTTGCTCTCTACTTGCCTTAATGTGCTAACGACATTGCTAAGCTGCTCCTACCTGAAATCCGGGTTACCGTATCCAATCTGTCGCAAGCCATACACTTTTTAGCTGAAAACGATTTTCTTCGCGGCGTTGAACTACAACCAGGTGAAGCACGAGACCAGATGATTGAGGTGCTCGAAAGTACCGAGACATCAGGTTCAGCCGAACTTCATCCAACAAATGCTGCAGACGGGGTGTAGGTCTAGAGAGTAGTCTGATATACAGCACATCATGTCTACTATGCAAAAAAAAGTCTTGTCCGTTATCTTTGACTGTCCTCCGAGCCATCGTCGGAAATACTACTGCTGTCAGCTAACCCATCTTCACTTCCCTCCTCAACCTCTAACGTGCGTTTCTCTACATTAAATCCGTAATCTGTCAACCCTTCCGCAATCTGGTCAGCTTTGGATGGCGCCGTAACAACGACAACGATAGAAGAAGACGGGCTGAAGATCGGTAGGATATATTTCTTGAGAGATGCCAAAACATCATCCCTGGTGACGGCTTGGTACTGCTCCAAAAGTTGTAAGTGGTAGTTTTGGCTCAGTCCCTTGAGAGCTTGGTTTGTAAACGAAGTGATTGCCTACGGGATTCGGGTTTGAATAGGTCGAATCCATTCTAATACGAGTAACGTACTGCTCTGCCTGCTGTTGCAACCTTCTTGGTAACAGAGTACACGATACTGCTCTTGGCCGCATCCAGTGTTGTTTCTTCCAGCTCGATCTATTGGTGTTATTATACTGAAACAGTAGAGGCAAGGGGATGAAAACTCACGGAACCATCAACTAATCCTGAAACTACCTTGTTCACCTCATTGAAAGCCTCCATGCTGTTGGAGCTCTGCACGTTGAAAGTCAAAAAGAGTGACCGAGTATACCGCGGCCAAATTTACCCTGTACAGAGAGAAGGTGATCAACCCAGCTTCTCTGTCTGCAGTCATGTATGCGCCGTAAGCCAGACCAGCACCGCGGACCGTTCTCTGTTAAGAGTCAAATCAGAATGACTTGCATCGCCAAATCAAGACTTTTAGATACCCAGAGATAACTCTCTGTCGCATTCAGAACCTCAAGCGCGACCCTTAATGCTGGAAACTCTGGATGGTCAAATCCTTGGATTCCTTTAGTAGTGTGATTGACAAAGGAGCTTTCAATCGTGGGCAAGCTAACAACAACGGCCTGGAACAAGATGAGCGAATGCATGACGCGTCTATCTGCTCTTACCTTGCTAGTAGGGTTCCTGCCTAACTCATTGAGTGTCTCGCAAGTCAACTTTACCGGGGCCAAAGGTGATTGCTCCTGAACAAAAAAGAATGAGACAAGTGGCATCAGAGGGACTGAATAATTACCGTAAGGTGACCGAACTTTTCGTTCCACGTACTGCGGGGTTTCTTAAGACCCAACACATTTCCGGTGATAGATATCCGGATCCCTGAAGGGTTAGTCACTAGGAATTGTAAATCTCGTGGGACATATATCAATATTCCAGAAAAAGAAATACATACGACAGTCCCGAAGTTTCTCAAACGCGGTGATCGTCTCTTCCGGAGACTCCTGAAGACCTTTGATGAGCTTTGGCACAAACTCCGCTTGAGACAAAATTGCGCCAGCGAGGGATGTCGAACTCTTATCAAACAGCGTCTCCGCCCAAACAGAAGATAAGACATTGTTTCCATCACGCTTGAGCTCAGGAAGGGATTGGGCAAGTTTAGCGGCAGAAACAAGAAGCCTTGATACCTATTAACCACTTAAAAACATATTATGAAGTACTCTGCTCACCTCTCCTTGTCGAATACGGCGCCCCAGACAAGATTACGGAGCCAAGTGACGGCAGAGTCGTAATGCGGTATCTCGACCTTGAAACTGATGCGAGCAAACTCGGTGAATTGATCAGATAGTCCGAGCCCTGCTTCATACGAAACAGTCAGGTCATCGAGCTGATTGACAACTTCCTCGTGACTCAGGATTTCGCCAGTTTCTAGTTTCACGGGCAAAGAGAAGAACGCCGCGGCGTATGTGGAGAGGTATCTATGAAATCTCAGAAGGGCGCCCAATTTGGACGGAATGACGTTACGAACGGTCGAAGCTCGTCTGGCACATTTGCGAGAGAGAAAAATGCATGGATTCCCACAAAATCTGACTATCGACCTGTCAATTTGAAAAGTTTCAGTGCAAGAAGGGAATCACCTTGACATGATCATATTGCACAAATATCGGCAACGGCTCGCCATCACTCTCGACGTGTTTTCGAAGGTCTGGATATGAGAGAGATCGGGAAGCATCACTCCGACCCTTGCCTAATTCCTGTATGCTTTGCACAGGGATCCATGAAATACTCTTCACGTCGGGCACGGGAAATGACGTTAGGACTTCTTTTGGGATAGGCTTGTCATGTTCTGCTTTCGCAGCCTCAAGCTCGTTTCCTGCACTCGCAAGACCATCAGGACCAAGCTTTTCCACCTGCTCGGCGAGGCGAGCCTTTTCAACGATCTCAAGTTTCTCTGCCAGATCGGCTGAAGGTCTCCCGATAACAACAGCGTAGGGTTGGTCAACAAAGTATCTTGTAACATTATAAGCCACGTCCTTGTCTGTCACGAAGTATGTGACTCACTTCTTCAAGAGCTCGATCCACTGTGAACCGTTCCAAGCTCTGAGGATGTTGTAATACTCGATCTCGTCTAATGCCCCACGCAGGTCTGAACCATCTGTTGCTCCGTACAAGAAATCTGTAATTATCGTGCCTGAAAAAGTATCCCCCTTGGCAGATTCAAGCTTGCTTCGCAACTACAATGCAAAAACAGTCAGTCAACAAGCCTCCAAGATACGAGCTGGATGCCCACTTGACGTTCATCCCGGTTAATAACCATCAACATTCGGGACATATCAATGCCTTCCGCGGCAATGCGACGGAAGCTCGCAGAAAGCATCGTACCAAAGGTGTCCAAACGCTCCGTGGGTACAGAGCCAATGTAAATGGGTAAATCCACCATTGTAGCGCGAGGATCTTCACTGAAGTAAACATACGAGCTTCAAGAGGGTGAGTATGGTAATGTGGATAAACATGGAATCTTACCAGAGCGGAGATTCTATTTCGACGTATTCTTTGTTCAAGGGGGCTACAGGTGACGATGTGAGGTATGTGGACAAGATGTCCAAGGCCTAAAAAGGTATTGAACAAGCCGCACGAAGCCGTAGAATCAAACAAACTTTTCGCTCTAAAAATGCAGTGGGAGGTGGACCGTTATACGTGATAAGGAGTTCGCCCTGACTCTCGTCTTTTTCTGGAAACTCCACGACTTCCTTGACGACTTCCTTGATTCGCTCACGGTTGGCACTGGCGGTCTCCATAAACGGACGTTTCCAACCAATCGGACGGGGACCCTTGTTTTGACCGTGCGCGACGATGGCGGGCTCGACCTTGTCTTGCAGAACGGAGAGAAGCGACTTGGTTCCACTTGAAAGTTTTCCAGTGATTATCAATGACAGATTATGAGGAACATAATATGTTTTGTGGTATTGTCGAACTACATGATTGTATAAGTTAATGTAAATAGCTCGATGGAAGACTTACTTTGTTCTACCGAAAGAACACGTAGGGCTTCCATAAGGCCCCCAGTTTCACTACGGTAAGCGCTGCCGGACGGGTACAGCATGCGTTGTGACCTAACCGACACATAAGCAAGGACAAAGCCCCACAGGCGGACACTGACCGGAGAGCCATCAGGTCGCCAGAGGTATTCTCACGCCCTTGCATTTCGCTATATACCACACCGGCATCTTCGCCTTTTGCATTGATGTGGTGAACCTACAGAGCCAATTACGCAAGTTCTTCTAAGCCGTGTGCTCACCGTACCTCCGTCAGGAAAGCGGCGTTTGACATTGTCGGATATAATATGTGATCTATGTATATTGGGAGAAGTTGGAGAAATCCCTGTTCTCCAGCCGTTGAAGCAGTGTAGGCTGCGTAGAAGTCGAGATGAAATAGGGACGGTGGAATTGATACATTCACTTACCTGTATGATCATTATCCGTCCAAGCGTTCGTGCCCTCGGAGAAGCCGCGGTTCGCGAGATGGTCTATGATGCCTTTGTACGGATACTTCTCGGAGCCCATGAAAACAAGACTAGTAGATCAGCCTCGAAAACGGGGGGGATAATGAAGGAACAAGTTGGACAACTCACTGTTCCAAAGTGTGGGGACAGCCGCTGTCATTGAAAACTAGGGATATGAGAAGGCAAGAATATGGGCCAACAACAGGGCTTACTCTCGGTCGCAACGACAAAATACCCATTAATGATGGGAGCTAGAGAGATTTGTTCAAACGCGTAGGAAGCTATGACTGGGGGACACACCCTCGTAATCTAGATGAACAACGGTCAAGCCACTGACACGGCTGCGCCACTTTGAGACGGCGACATCAGTATAGTCCAGGTGGACACGCTGGACAAGGTCAAAGTTCCCAAAAGAAGTGAAGGGACGGTCTGGTGTGTGCAAGCGGTCTTGGAAGGGGGCCATGGAGGCAAGTGACCTTTGGCGTGGTGCACGAGCGAGGCGTGTGAGGAGGGGAGTCGTGCGGAGACGAAGTGGTGACACCGCTGTCCGCACCGTTGATGAGAACATGAGACTCGGAGTGCGATTACATCATCCCCTCTCGGTATGCCTCTCTTCCTCGCAAGACCATGGATTCAACTAGACCAGCTTCACGCCCGGCCAGTCAAGGTCATGACGTGGAATGTCCGTACTTGACCGCTCTGCATGCCTAAACCCACTCAATGCATGGCCTCGTAGTTGCTCGCTCAGTGTCTCGTTCGTGCGTCCGAGTCCACCACGCCCTTGCACACCAATGTGAGCGTTCACAGGATCGGACCTCTTTCCGACGAGTGGCAAAGCCCGCAAAGCAAAATCGAGGTTACCTATGCTTCATGCTGAGATACTCTCTCACGACGCAGATATCCTGTGTATGCAGGTCCGTAACACCCAACGTCGCTTCTCCGACACGACCTCATGGCTCCCAGGAGGTTGATGGACTAGACAAGCTTCTGCCTGTGCTTGATCTTGCCGGATATGCCTACTCTTACGCGTGTGGCACAAACAAACCCCATGGGTGTCTGATTGCATACAGGAATACCTTATTCCGGAGTATCCAGGAAGCCAAGATTGACTATGATAGATTGGAAGTGCACAGCAACCCCGAACTGAGCCCGCGGGCACGCATCGGATCAAGCCGTCAGACCAAGAACATCGCAAACATTGTCGCACTCCAGAGTCTAGATCCACAATCAGATGTCCAGGGCTACATCATCGCAACCACACATTTATTTTGGCATCCCGCGTTTGTGTACTACGTCCTTTCGTGATACTTCTGTTAATGCAAGATTAGGTATACTTATGAAAGAGCAAGGTGAATCCAGTTTCAGCCCTGTGTGTGTAGGTGCTCAAGGTCCTAGGCAAGCAGGCCTACTTGTTCGCGAGCTCGTTGCATTTCAAGAACAATGGAAACTTCATGATTGGCCTTGTATTATAGCGGGAGGTATGAAACTTTTGGCGTGTCTGCACCAGCAGCTTAGCTTGGGTTCAAACCCTGAGCAGACTTCAATTTCTCTCCCGATGATCCCGCATACTCTTTGCTAGTTGGTGAGCCGCTGTCTCTTGAACAGCAAGAACGTCTTCGGCTCTCGCGTGTCGTGCACGTCTCCATAGATCCTTCTGTTCCCGCGTCTGTCACGAAGGCAGATGAAGGGGGTGGCGAGGAATCTGATCCTGACAAGGTCATTTGCAACTCAAGGGATCCGAATCCTTCAGACGGGTTGTTATCGGACACCGAATTTTCTGTTCTTTTCAGACACCGATTGCGTAGTGCGTACGACGAGGGGCTTCGGGCGGCATCTCTACGCGAAAATCAAGTCACGACATTCGGTACCAGACAACATTGGCCGATGGAAAAAGCTGGTGCTTGCGAGCCAATGTGGACCAGTTTCACGCATTACTGGAAGACGACCCTGGGTGAGTAATTGCCATGCAAAGACTGATCGAGGCTTATCATAGCTCACGACACGTCAGATTACATTTTTATCTTAGACGCCGCTGGAAGTAGAACGCGTGTGATGGGTTACCTCCAACCCCATTGCACAGACGATGTCATACAGGGCTTGCCTCAGGTCGGCATTTGTGGCAGTGATCACTTTGCACTTTGCACCCAGCTTGTAACGTTACCTGCCATATCACAATGATATTGCCGCACACAAAACGGCCGCAATTCAGTTTCCTCCAAACGCACGAAAAGTAAAAGCAGGGAGATCGTGGTTGGAGCCTGAAGAATAACAACTATCCCAGTGAAAAAAAAGCCTTCTATCAGATTAAGCCATTAAAATCTTGCTCACGATGCCCGATCGGAACCTGCGAGTAAATTCCTGAAAAACTCGCTCGCAGAGTCCTCATTTCGCAGCTGGATCATGTAAATGACCCCTGATCGTGCGCCTACCGCATCACTCAACTCGATCGCAACACCAGTCTTGCCTACCCTCTCAACACCATCCATCAATACGATTGTCGAGATAAGGATCGATTTTCCTTTACTGCCTGCCTCCACAACAAGCTGTTTGACATTTGTGGGATCCTGGCGGTAAAGCGTCAAGTGTGCCGACCCCAACGACTTCCATTGCGCATGTTGTTGTTGTTGGAATACCTTGCATTTCATTTGCGATGTGATCACAGATCGTACTGGCTCAAGTGGTTTGCGTACTTCGACTGGAGACGTGGGAGGGCTGGGATCCAAAATCGAGGGTTCCACAACCGAGTTGGTTCGTGATCCCATCTGTACTGATGGGAGGAGTGGTCTCGACGGCAGTATGTTCAAGGATCCCATTGAGTCTTTGCGTTGACTGTATGGCTGTTGCGGCATGGATAAACCGTCCGGTAACGAAGGTACCGGAGGCGGTGGGGTTTGGTAATATTGATATTGCGCATGAAGCGAGCGCGACGAGGAGGATCTCTGAGGTTTATGAAAAGATTGTTCGATGGGGTGATGTTTTGTCGAAGGGTTGGCTGAAAGTGCGGTGAACGACTCCTTATTGGGAAAGTGTGAACCCGGCTGGGGAGGTGGCACAGGGACAAAGGTTTGGTGGGAAGGATCCTGTGGGGCAGAATGCAGGGAAGGCTGCTGACGGAGTGAGTGCATAGAGGCATGGTGTCTTAGAGCCGAGTTTTGTGATACAGGGGCGTTCGCAGTCGGTGGTGAGTACGCGGCACCTGGTCCTTCAGAAGGTTCTAAGGGAGCTATGGCGAAAGTCGGCGAAGATTGAAGGCTCGCACCCCGCATAGGAGGAACGATTTGTCCCGGTACGAATGATGACGGCGGGCTCCTAGTAACATAGCTTGATGAGGATCTGCGTGGTGGATATGCTGGGCCCGGATCATGCAGTACAGGCAACTGTTGTCCATTGCGCAGTGAACTAGGGCTGTGTACGGGGCTGCTAACCACATCAAGTCGAGAGTCTCGAATGGTCTCGGTTTGGATCAGAATCGTGTTCTGCCGTTCGAGATGTTGGGGACCCGACAAACCACTGTTTTGCCTGGGAGATGCTGGGGATGTCCCACCCTGTGAAAAGTCCTCATCATTATGCTTGGATAAAACGCTATCTGGCTGGGTTTGTGAGATCGATCGAGGATTCAGGGATCGATCAGGTCTCTGCCTTGCCCAGGAATCACCACCGATTGATGGCATGGGTGGTAAAGGCTCTTGCGCAGCTCTCGAGACTAGGGTAATGAACAGTAAAAGCAATGACCTCTGAACCGGGAGGTAACTCTTACTTGTTTTAGCAAACGATATGCACTCTTGAAATTCTTCCAGAATTCGGTCTCGTTTGGATCGGGAATCGACTTCCAAAATCAGTGTCTCTTTACGCATGATAGAAACCTGCAAGGCATTGTCTATGGACGTGATCAGAAGTGGTACTTGAACGAGCAGTTGGCTAACCTTGCCCAGGCACCTCATTTACGATAAGAACTTTACCAGATAGGGGAGGGTAGCAGAGATGCATATCTCGCCCGTCTTCACCTCTGGTAGTTTTCTCTTCACGGGTCATTTCCTCGCATAAAAGAAATAGGTCCGACAAAATAAAAATATATCCATGACGATGGATAATTTCTGTTCCTGTCGCCTTAGGAGTGAATCGCACAAATGCTCTTGCTTCCAAACGCAACTCGCGTGCATAGAGAAGACCTGGTGGTGCTATTTGCAGTCGGATTTGCTGTGGGCATCGCTGAGCTATATGGCACGTACAAACATTATACCACGGACCTTTGGTTGCATCGTAAAAAGGTCGAATGTCTTCTCAGTGGCTAAGCGTCGCTCGAGATCTACGACGGACGTCAAAGGTTCAGAGTCCCGGCTGGCTGAAGTTAGTGTTGTCTCTTGTGAAAAGCGTTCGCTGAGAGTGTTTTTAAAGATATTATTCAACTGTCAAGTTTCGCAAACTCACTCCCTGGAAGAGAAACTACCCCGTAGAGATGTTGCGACACTTGGAGAGTCAGCACCAAGGTGTCCAGAAAGTAGAGCATCAGGTTCCATTGGCTCGTTCGTAGATAACTCTATGGGCATAACAGTCTCCGGGATTTCCCCAGAGTTTATGTGAGGAGGCGGGAGTGCTCGCGGGGGCCGAGGATTACCAATATCCGTATTGGCTCTATCATCAAGAGTCGCCAGGAGGCTCTCCAGCTTCCCCAGTGCTCCTGTTAGTAGTTTGTGATCACTTCTTCCCGGAGTTGTGCCCTTGAGCAGCCTACTGTAGAGTTTCTTGTAATACTGTAGGCGTCCTTTCGGTAGTAAAAAGAGGGCATCGAGGGTCCAAAGGTAAGGATCTAACAAGTGTGTTGGTTGCGGCAATGCCGACGACGGAGGGTTCGAGGCTGAAAAGGCGAGGAGAACAGCAGGAAGTTTCGCATTTGTCTTGACAGGCTCCCAGTCATCAAATCCAATGCAGTATCTTTCGGCGTATATCGTATATGGTGGTTCTAGATCATCGATCTACCACGCTATGAGAGCAGTTTTTTGCAATCGGAGTATTCACCCACCCAACGCATCAACAAGTCACCGAGAACCCTGGGTGATGATGGATTTTCCCCAATCTCCTTGAGCTTCTACAGTAAGTTAGAGATATGTCGTCTAGTCGCGAGAACTTCAGATCTCACTGCCAGGAGTGCACGATTTGTCTTGTAAACACCTTCTACACTGCGAAACATACCGTCGAGTTCAGGTGGGGGAAGATTTGATCGCGACCAGGCAGCAGCCACTTTCTGTGGTATAAATAATGAGACAAGATATGAAACTAGGTGAGGTAGGACGCACTCGAATTATTCCAGTGAGGAGTCCGACATATGCCTTCTCGCTCTCTATAAGATCGGTTAATGGGCTATATTTCCTAGACCTTTCTGCCGGGGAGGGTAGGATGGGTGGCGATACCGGTGACAAGGGGATTTCGAGACCTAACATAGAAGGAGTGAGAGACGCGATGAAGGTAGGGCGGAACGTAGGCACCCAAGGATGACATGCCAGTGATAATAGGCAGGCTCGCGTCGTTTCTGGGATCATCTTTCGGCGGCAGCGGTGGCGGCGGTATGAACTCGTTCGTGTAACCTGTGGCCATCGTTCATCGCAATCAAGTCAGAGTCCGACTTGAGATATCAGTTTTTTTTTTTGGTGTATGTTGCACGGGTACTCCCATGTCCTACCCGAACACAATTGCATGGCTTCACAAAACATTCCCCAGTCGCCAAAGGACTGCAGAACTCCTGCGACCCGAACTGGAGGAGCATGTTCTATCCCTTCATGACTACGAACTAGCAACCAGGTTCCTACCCGGGCCGACTGTGGGCTGGCATGTGCGTTATCTTCCGAGTGGAAACCCCGTTCATATTCATGATTTCAATTGTAGCTAGCGTATGGTGCAGGAACGTCAGCATCGGTGTATGGCTATGGCTTATACTTGGCCCGTCCGAGGTGGAACGTTTGGAGGCTTCGTCTCGGATCTCTCGCAGCCTTCGCTATGGGGTCAACATACGGCACTTTCAGACAACTCTTACTTCACTACCGGTTCGCGAACTCTTTGGAGGACCCCCAGGGTTTCATTATAGCATTAAATCATGTTGACGAAAGGCTTGGCGGAAGCGGGCAAGTGGGCTTTGCATTCAGAGACATGCTCGCGAAAAAACCGGAGATCACACATGATTTTCACCACGCAGCACAAGATATGAGCATAATTTCTGAGGAAAGGGAGAATCGAAATCAGGAAAACTTCGGTGAACTCTCTTTGTTACATTCCAACCAAGGAAGCATTCATGATATGATAGGTGGTATTTCTATGTCAGAACCAGCCGAGCACAGGAGCAGATGGGATGAGATCAGAGCTGCCAACTCTCGCAATTCCGGCCAGTCATCATGGGACCTAATTCGACAACGCCATGAACGCGACAGACTCCCTAACTCCGGCACATCCAATGGCAAACCTGTTACCGAAACAAACGAACGTGCAGCCGCGCAGGCCAAGTTTGATGCTCTGCTGGAGACTGAAAGACGTCGCGGCCAGTTCGAAACAGACCCAGTTGAATGAGTAACTTCAGCTATCCTCCCCATACCGTGATTGCACATCAGTGTAACGATAACAATAACGATGAGAGGGCATTCCACTCCGCTTCCGCTACATGTCCTAGTATGATACTAAGCAACGAAGTCCACTCAGTAAGTCATCTTGAACAATTCCAAGTGGTCCCGTCATTCTGTCCTGCTCCGTTATGTATCTCATTCGAGATGAATGAGGAATGGTATGAAGACGACGAAGTGATGGAAACCGCGGCTTGTCTCGAGTACATCTCCAACGCACTGTTGCAAGCCGATCCATCGGATTGGCCCAATGAGTTCGGATTAGGCAACGGTGCCATAGGTGCATCGTTGAGAGGGGTAGTCGGCGAAGCAAATAAAGTGGTATGAGAGAATGGATACAGTGGCAGTCCAACTTCTAGAGGTCGTTTCTGAGTCGTGAGTCTAACAATTTCCTCCATGAGTCCCTGGAGCAATTTTTCTTGTCGAACTGTATGAGATCTATAAGTAAGCAGCACTGATCCATTCATGAAGACCTACCGCCAATGGGAGACCTCGCGCCGTAACTCAGCATGGCCTCACTGCCCAGATGTCAGATGGTATAAACGTATTAAGTGCAACGAGCGCACCGAAGTATGTTGATTTCACCCCAGGCTTGAGCTTCTCTGATATGATCACCCAGTGCTATGCAATGCCTGCAAACCTGGACTTGGACAACCGCAGCGAGGTACCAGCAAATCTGCGGACATTAGGCGCTGAAGACTATGACAGGAAGATAACCCATACGGTAACAAAGGGATGGAGTCGCGTGAGGTCAAGAGAAGTTGCCGAGAGCATGAAATACGCCGAGAGGATAGCTTGAGCAGCTTTAATGCATCGTTTAGTGGAGGTGCGTTCCCAATCGTTGAGGTCCATGTATGGATTGTGAAGAGTAATTGTAGCCCTATTTATAACATTTAGCCGGTTGAGAGGACAGTAACATCCAGGCTTACGCATGGGGTACTATGTGAACCATGTACAAATCGGTGTCGACACATTGTGCACTTCCCGAGATGTCCGTGATACCGGTGTTGAATCTATATATGTGAGGAAGATTTTCGAGGAAATCGAGATGAACCAAGCTGTCCAACTCGCTAAAGCCCGGTAGCGCAAAAGGATCTTGATGTTTGCTTGGCGCCGTAGGTGCGCGCAAGTTACCTCGAACATTGAAATCCGTGACACGGCCAAACATCATGGTAGCTTTGATAAGAAGCAAAAAGGAATCAGTATATCTGGGAAGGTGTGTCGTGAATATGTCTTCCGAACTCATGTCCTGGGGATTGCTGGGGATTAGTTGCTAATTTATGGAGTAAGAAAATCGGTGATTCCATAAGAGAAAATCGTCAGTACTTCGCTATTGAAGTCTTCGCCCCGCAAAGGGAGCTCAGTCCCAATGTCTTGTTCATCAATTGCATGAATCCAGCCACCGACGGAGACAATTCTGTCAAAAATGACAGACATCCACCAGGTACGCCGGCGGGTTTCAAGGTCGCGAAAGTCCTTTGGAGGCGGTAAATATCCACCTGGAGAACCACTACTATGTGTGGAAAATGTCCCTGGATAATTTAGTCGCAATGGCACCGCGACACGCGTTTGAAAGCCAGCAAAGATCCAGATTTCAACCCATCTGCCTTCCTGATAAAAATACCAGGAAAGGAGGATGCAAGCTTGAACAACCTGAAATATGTCTTCTCCTGTGGCCATAGTTTTGTCGATATATTGCCGAGTTTTACTTGCATGATACTCAGCAAACTCATCTCTGCGCGACCCATCGGGAAGAGCGGCTATGCTACGTGACGACCAGCGGGAGGCTGACGCGCACTGAATTGTGGGTCAGTAAGAATAGAACAGAGTAATGGATATATTTACGATAGCATGAAGAATGGCAGAATGCGGAAACGCAGGGTCTCGAGGATGAAGGCGCATTGCAGATAAGAAAGAAGGGCGATGAAGTATTCGCGGACCACAAGGATCACACTTGAAGAATAAATCTATACTAGATGTGAAATCTGTTCAAGGACGGTGCGACACGAGATAAGACACCACGAACTAGTGATTTAGTATCTGAGGCTTGGGGAGGTCTGGATTCCACCCAGTGGAGATAACTTCCAGGAGAGCATCGGTAATACTCCGGTCTGTTACACCGTATAATTCCGGGCTGATACTATTCTGCCGAACAGCAAACCCCGCTGAGTCATTCTCGATGTTGTGGAGCAGAGATCTACTCCATGCGGGTGTTTGACCACTGGATACTGATGAGGACGATGCTGAGCCCGGTCTGCAGTGAGCCTGACTGCGGTGGGGGGGTGACACGCTGTTCGTGTGTTCTTGTAGCTGGATTCTGAGTTTTACTAAACTCGTGTAAGGTATTTCGTGGTCCGCCGTGTAAAAAGGAAAAAGGCGCACAGACTTCCTCTTCAAGCATTCGTATCTTTTCGATTGGATCTGTGTCTGGAGCAAGTGCCAACCCATCAACCGGGTCATAGACACACTGCGGTTCTGACGGATGTCTAGATGCTTTTAAGTAACATGCGTAGTCGACTATTTAGGGCGCTTACGCATATCCGGGGGGAGCGGGAACACTGATTAAGGATTGCCACTGTCTGTAAAAACATGAGGCACTCCACTGAAAACGGAAGGAAGAAGAACCAACTTGACGCAAGTACTACAATGAGGGCGAGCAGCATCACATTTCTGTTTGCAGGTACATTGGCATTTAGGAGGTCAGAGGATAGCACAACATACAAGCTTTCGCTTGCGACATGAGCGACAGGCCTAGAGAGAGATTTGGTTACATTAATCAGGAAGCAGACGCTTTTCACTTGGAGAAGACGAGACCAACCTGATTTCGGCGGAGGGCAGGTCGTCCTGCAATGGTAGTGCTAGAGGTAGCCTTTGGCATACGTTTGGTGTATGTACCAAGCCCTGCGAATAGCAACGGTATCCCCTGTTAGGTTCCTCGGAAGCGTCGCAGGAGAGAGGTGGCGTTTGAAGGGAGTTAAGACTACACGATGAGTGTAAGCTCTGAGACTGTACCGTGACGGTATTGTGAAAACTGAGATGACTTGCGAGTGAGTGATCAAACTGAGATGATGCTAGTAGTACTGGCAACTCTCACTGCCATGATCCTTAAATTCGCCGACCATATCTCACGGACCCTGAAAATGGTCCAAGCCCCAAATCAAGAACTTGTACATACTACATACAGGCGCTCGGGCGAGGCTGGACAACTTTGAGCGCGAGATCACCGTCTCATCGTTTAGGCAACACAACCGTTCTAGCCAATGCATGGTACACAGGATCGAGTTGAACTAGACCCGGACGCAGTTGCAATTCCAACCTAGACCACCTGCTCTCCCTCGAAAACGGCCGATCGTCCTTATGGTCAGTCCAGAGCGGTCAAGACCTACTTGTCTGTTAACTATAATCTCCTACGAGACAGTCGAATTTCTTACAGAACTGTGGCCACAACACGTCTGATGTGCGTGGCATATCGGAACTCTGTGAGGTATATGCCTATTCCTATTCAATCAGTAGGCGCATCGATACACGAAGCATGCAAACATGCCTTGCCACGTTCCAAGGTTCAAAGAACCATTTGTAATCGGCATCGATATCGTGGAGCCGACAAGGGTCGCTTTAGTGTGCGAAACGCTATCATTGCATGTCAGACGCGCAGAAAAATGTAGACGGGAGTCCTTAGCTCACGAGTCACTGCAAGCGGCCGCTGCCAATCAGAACATTCATGCGACACAGGAACGACGTACTCTGGACCTTCGTCAGTGTGTTTCCACTTTAACGTCTCCGGAACGATGGTGTCTAGCGCCATATCCATGTCTAGGAGGATATACTAGTAGTCGCACCAAAGGATGGTCTAGATACAGGAAGCCACCTTTGCGGACATCTGTGCAAAGTCAGACCCATCGAAAATGAACCGGCCGTCCGGCTGCTTACTGGCGTCGAAGTTTTCATTGATAGACAACGCTGCGGAAGTGTGTTGACTGTGGGCCGTTTAGTGCCAGGCGAATACCCTACAGTGATTCGAGGCGATGTTCACCCACATGAATAGAAATAGCATGCCAACCTAGACGAGGATTTGAAAGGTGAGCACTACTTGTGGCAATCGTAGCCGATCAAGAGGATGCACCTGGACGCCTTTGATGCCCTCGGATACCTGAGCAAGGACATCATCCGTTACGAGATGGCAACCCTTGGATCGTCTTGGAAGGCTGAACGTCTTTTGCCATCCCATGCTGGCAGTGAAGGGAAAACGAGTGAATATATTAAGACGAATTGCATTACGATACAAGTATGGACATCAATCGTCTGTGTTCCCATACTTCCTACTACTAGAGCGGTCTAGTCCACCACGGTTACCTGGAACATTCCGATTTCGACAGTGATTTGCGTAGTGTCCTTTTTCGCCACACTACGGAAATGAGTAGAACAATCTGATTATCGCGGCAAGTAATAAAACAATGGGCGACTGACCTTGAAGCAAAGTACGTCATCCAAATTTCGGCGAGGTGCGGCTGAACCAATTATAGCATTCCCCTGACTTGTAGCGGATCCGCCCAGGGCCCCTCGATCGTAATCAGCATACCTACCGTAGCCAGGTGGGGGTGGGCCAAGGTCGCGATTCGAAGGAGGGGAAGGCGGATCATACGCCCTCGGAGAGGGTAGGCTAGGTTTCGGACTGGGGTGCATTAAGAACAAATGCGGTCGAACTGAACTCGCCACTTACTGTCCGCGAGGGCACTCCGGACCCAAAGGACACAGACCAGTCAAGTAGAGTTGGCAGGCTACACGTCGAACATGCTTCCGGGGACAGGAGGGCCCTGTTTTGGTGAGGAAAACGAGAAGCGGGATGAAAAAAAAGACTGACCAAGTTTACAAAACCCACGTTTGTAGTCGGGGCACTCTGCGCGACGCTCCTTAGGGTGAGCATAGAGACATTCGTCTCCAGCGGAACAATAGCCATATTTTGCAAACCACCAGCATTCTGGCATGCGGCGAAGATTGTATTCATGGAGGAACTCGCAAGCATCGCCTTTCTTACAGAGACCACGGAGCCAGTGCTTGCAGACGGTGGCGAGACGCTCTCTGTCGCGGGGATGGGTAGGCAGCTGCTTGGGGGGCTGGAAGTTCTGGGAAGAAGGAGTGGTGTGTCTCAAAGGACAATGCAAAGGACCGAGAGGACAGCCAGTCGACGTGAGGGAGAGACGGCAGATTTGATCATCTGGAACGGATTTAAAAAAAAAAAAAAACAAATGGCGACGAACAAACCTTTGTCAAGTTTTATTCCGAGGTCCGATTTGACATAGAGCTCCTCTGGAAAGTTGTTCTGATGGAACTGAGGATGGACAACGTCCCTCAACGCAGACGGGCCAGCGAGTGGACCAGACATGACAGAAGTGCTTACATAACCGACACATAACAAAGACAGTTTTACTGACTCCAGCCCCTGTCCAGACTCCGCATGGCAATCGTTAAATATTATTATTATTATTATTCAAAAAAATTCATGCCCACGACATGCTCGCCCTCTTAATACTATCCCTTGTCGCTGGCCTGGCCTTCTGGCTCGTCGTTGCCACGCCCAAGCGACCTCTTCCTCCTGGGCCATACATTGGTTGGTTTGCTTCCCAAAAGCTTCCTCAATCCCACCAGTGGCTGACCTACGCAAAATGGCGACATGTTTACGGTGTGTCCGTCTTCTCTTCCCTCGCTCGTTCTCATCTTCTTGCAGGGGATATCATTTATCTCCGCATCTTCGGAAGCCCCCTTATGATCATAAACTCCCCACAGGCCGCTGAGGACCTCTTAGAAAAGCGCAGCAAAAAATATTCTTCCCGGTTTGTCTGCCTCCTCTTTTTCATCTTCCTTGGTTGACAATCCCAGGCCCGTGAGAACGATGGTCGCCGAACTGTCTGTACAACTTTACCTGCAACCATCTAGCCGTCGGCTAAATTTCAACGTAGCATGGGTTGGGATTGGTTATTTTCGGCCATGCCCTACAACCAGCGTTGGCGAGACCATCGTTCCCTATTTCATCGTCACTTCAGCCGTCAAATGACTTCGACTTACCATCCTTTGATACTCAAGGAGACGCGCACTACCCTGAGAAACCTTCTTCATTCCCCTGAGCAGTACGCTCATCATATCCGAAGGTATATTATGCACCACATACCTTTCATCTCTTCCTCAAACTGGTGTTAGATCGGCAGCTGCGATTGTCATGAAAATATCATATGGCCATGATATTTCCGAGAAAGGTGACGTCTACGTCACCATCGCAGATGAGGCAATGCAAGCACTTGGAAAAGCCGGTATATTTGGTTCATTTCTTGTGGACTACCTCCCATTCCGTAAGTCCATCGTCCGAAAGTTACCTTTGAGAAACTTCTCTCGATCCCTAGTCAAGTATATCCCAGAGTTTATCCCTGGCGCCGGTTTCAAGCGGCAGGCTCGCGTGTGGAGGGTTTTAGCTAGGGCAATGATTGACAAACCATTTCAAATGGTAAGGGACCGCATGGAAAGGGGCGCTGAGTGTCCTTGTTTCGCGCAAGACGAGCTTGAAAAATGGATGGAATCATCGAACCGTGATCCGGCATATGAGACACTCATCAAAAACGTTGCAGGCATCTCATATGCAGGTAATGTTGCAAATCTTCGGCGGGGTTCATTACCATGCTCATTTTTCTGCAGCCGGTGCAGACACTGTGTGTTTTCTACATTTCCAGTCGTTTATTTCCAACTGAGTTCTATGCTCAGAGTGTTTCTGCTCTGCTTACCTTCATCCTCGCAATGGTACTTTACCCCGACGTGCAACAGAGGGCTCAACAACAGTTAGACACTGTACTTAAAATGGGAAGACTTCCGACCTTTGCTGATCGGGAGAGCCTCCCATTTATTGATTGCATCCTTTCGGAGTGTTTGAGATGGAATCCCGTGTTACCACTGGGTCTGGCCCATCTTGTTTCGGAGGACGACGAGTACGAAGGCTACTTCATCCCGAAGGGGACATCTGTTCTTCCGAACGCTTGGTTAGTCGCCTTGTTTTCTTATTGACTCCGCTAACCAAACTCAGGGCAATACTCCATGATGAGATGACTTACCCAAACCCCATGGAGTTTGACCCTGATCGTTTTGTTGACCAAGAGAGAAACATCAAATTGGACATCAACAAGTTTCCTCAAGCTGCTTTTGGATTTGGTAGACGGTAAACTAAAACTAATTCTTGTAGAATGAGTTCTCAAAAGACACTCCATAGCCTCTGTCCCGGGCGATGGCTTGCGATGGACTCGATTTGGATGGCCATCGCGTCAATTCTGACGGTTTATACCATTAAAAAGCCACTTTCAGAGGATGGTGTAGAAATTTGTCCTTCGGTCGAATACACGGCCTCTCTCCTTAGGTTCGTTTTCATGCAGCCATGAAGGTCGTTAGTGTTTCTGAGAGGTCTACAGTCGCCCGAAACCATTCCAGTGTCGTTTCGTACCCCGAAGCGAACAAGCCATTCATCTTGTTGAGCATGGTGGGATAGATACTAATGTATCTAGTTAGGTAGGTGCATTTTTCCATTGTTCAGGATCGTGGCTGAAACTCGACTTGACAATAATAAAGACGACCTGTCTACACTAGATCATGTCCGTAACATCGGTCGAGTGAATCGAGTCTACCAGCTCCCTAATATTGATACCTCCACATTCATCCCTCTTATCCTGTCTGCCGCCTGTTGTAGTAGTTCCGTCCACGATCTTTTAGGGCTGCCTGGAATGGCGCCTACTTCGAGGAAATAAACGTCATCAAACGGCATAGGGTGGAGTGACGGCCGCCTATCAATTCGCGATATTGTAAGGTCAAGCGTGCTGATTACCCCGGAAAGATTTGGGGGTTGCTTTGAAGGATCACTTTGGAATCGTAGTAGAGCCATGCACTGTGTTGCTGAAGGACAACTATCCGGAAGAGCTATGTCCGGACCGTGCGAAAGGATGTAAAACCGAGTGAAGTTCTCTGGAGACAAGATCGAAGTGCTCACGACATCCAAGATAGTTTACTGACCTATTCCATCCTGGATGCCATCCGCTAAAACCTCTAGACCTTCATACATAGTAACAACTACCGACGAGCATATCGCCGCACAGGTCATTGGATCTAGCCCGTCTTCAGGGGAGAGCAGCTTTTGTGCCGCTTTCGCAGTGGAATCTGTCGACACTAGAGAGGCTTGAGGCAAGTGTTCGGCTAGCCACTTCCGACACTGTCCCAAAGCCTAAGAGAAGCGTGAAATGGAATCCGGGGCCAGACCCGTCTCAAGACGCACTTGTTCGTGGCTTAACACTTTCTTAATGTCTTCCAACTTCACCCCTCGGCGGACCACCAAAGAGTGTTTCACTTTGAGGACCGTGACACCCCTCACATAAGTCTCTTGACCGACAGCAGGGATACGCAGGATGTCATAGGTTTCAACAACCGAACCATTCGTGCTGTTTTCCTGGGGTACTATTCCAAACGGCACGACGGCCGACAATGTTTGCTGTACATCTGATCAGTGACGATCATTTCCTTCTCTAAATCAAGCTAAGAGCACAGCTCACTTGTGATCGTTGCACAAGGAAGGTAGTCGACAGAGTCTCCAAAGAACTCGAACGCCGCCTGTATGGATTATCAACAAAGCAACAAGATAACCGAGAAGGGTTGATGACCTGGTGAGAGTAGGTTCCAAGTGGGCCCAGAAAAGCCAATTGCGGCTTTGTCGGGTCGCTCGGAGCCTCGGAGGTTGACATGTTAGAGCGAAAATATTTCAAACCTGTTCTGATGACTAGATCGATCATATGTATCGTTTCTAACTCGGTCGGTAACCTGGATTCACATGGTAATAAGCGCAGTTGTTTTGCGATATAATCATACTATACAGTTACTATACAGTCACCAAGCCACAGACTCATGGTCAAGAAAGCTGCCAGTCAAGCATGCTCTATGAAACTTTCGTAGAAAATGATGGATGTGTTCGGGCAATACACCGATATCTGGTCTGAGTGACATGGGAAAGGAAGAAAGAATGCACATCTTCTGGTGCACTACCGAACTACAAGCACTGACGTACTGCCGCAGGGAGGCTTACATAATTACGTAATCCCATGAAGGGCAGTCCTCACAATATAATGGTAAACTCTCCCACTGTAGAAGCAGTTGGAGGGAGTAGGCTGGTTAGTTCGGTGAAGGAATGTTCTGCATGCGCCAAAACCAACAAAATTGCAATCTGCGAGTTGGTGCCGCTCTATTGCACCGGAGAGGACTACCTCACCCAACAAACGGGTCTGAAAGTCCCAGGGTATGGTTCGTGGATGATATGGTGTAGTGGGTTTCTAAAGTCCCCCCGTAACTTGCAAGATCTTTATTGGATCGCCAGGGTGTAGAGGCCAAGTAGATAGTGACTTACGCATGTGATGATAAATGCTGTAGAGATGGGGGCCTGCGCAATTGTGAACGAACGGGACCTTGAAGTCATGCGGCAGAGACCACCGGAGTGAAAAAATACAGTCATTTAGTCGACTGGATGTGACCACAGATCGAATATCCAATTCACTCCACCGATTCGTTCCCGTGGATGTCGGTCCATGGTCCCCAATACCTTTCATGGTTTGATCGAAATTTTTGATACAAGAGATGATCATGGTCAGGGATCTTGATGCAGAACGTGAATAATCAATTAAACCAGGAAGGTGGTCTGAGAGCGAACCACGAAGACGAGATCGTTAGCTTCTGGATGAACAAAGACCTGGATATACATCAATAAGACGTCGAGAATACATCCTCTCCTACTGACTCCTCCATCTAGCCTTGCTTTGGGGAAAGATATGAATTGCGCTATATCATTGTCGTCGAACGAAATGGCCCAGCTATTTTCGGCACCGTGCTGCCAATCAGATGTGTAAGCGAGCAAAATGCATTATGGCGCGTTTCATCCTCCACAGAGGTGGTAAGGTTTGGTGCTATTGACATCGGACTCACAAGACCGAGCAAAACTGCAATGCATAACGATTATAGGCTGACTATCCCGTGCAAATGAAGATCTGAGTGCGTTAGTATCTGAACCCTCGATTGGTGCTAAAATAACCTCAGTCTACTCGCAAGATACATTCGGATTTCCGCATCAGAGCTCACTCTGTCATAGTGGCAGTCGGCCCGCTAGCCTGATTCCAAATAATACCATAATAGAATTATGACCGCTAGTACCATATGTGTTGACACGCGAATTTTTTTTCATAAGGCGGAAATCACACCGTGACCTGTGCAAACACGGAATTAGTTTCTGTCCATTCGTCGATCAGGGTTTTCGCCTGATATGCTTGTTCTTCAGAGCAGTGGCAATCAGATTCAACTGCTGTCTGTTCGCCACCACGAATGGCGGCCTGATTGCACAGACAACGTGGAGGACATCTGGAGGAAAATCAGGGCGGTTGGACGGAAACAAAAGAGCGGTAAGAAAAGTAGACATGTCGAGATCGGCCGAGTAAACACGCAAAAGAAAGTTAAATAATCATTGACCCTAGCAATCTCGTAGTTCAGGTCTGCGTTTACAGGATTCCACAAGGCGACTTACATCGATCGAAAATGCCCGGACGAGCAAGGTGCTGTGGCCACTTCACCCAAGGGAGGCCGACAACAATCTCCTCTAGCGTTGTGTGAGATTGGATTCCTGTTTAATATAATCCAACTCTGTCGGAGCACCTCTTGCAAAACCGCCTTCCTACCTGGAATTTAAAGCGGGTGGACCGTCGTTCACAACGACCTCCGAATTATCAAAACCCCTGTGAACTGGAGTCAACATGCATGGAGACAGAACATGTGGTATCGCAACGCTGTGTAGAGGGTTATGGAAGAAAATCGCAGAGGGTCCAGCAGAAAAAAAAACTGGTCTCTGCATGTGATATCCAGAAGCACCGAGAAGCTTGACGCATGAATACGACCCTCGAGCTGTTTATATTGATTCTTCGGGGTCGCAGGTGAAGCATTAGGCGCCAACGACCAGCACATCTGACATTCAGTCGATGGGTTTATTATCACAGAGAAAATTTACCGTCGCCGAACCTGCACCCGAGGTTTGGAAGAACATAGGAACCCTTTTCACTGTTAAGCATGTGCAACGGCATGGGAATGCAAACGGACACGTGCTGAGCAAGGCGTCACTGACCCTATCGCTTAGTGGCAAGCAGGATTGATATCCTGGAGGCGGCATCAAGCACCACTTGGAGCGGATATGTCAATGAGCTTAGCAGTCTGGATTGTTATATCGAGAAACCATACGTACCGATTTTCGTCTTTTGCAACAATAGCAGAGCTTGGATGGTAGCCTGTAGAGTCTCGACTCGGAAGGGCGAATTTGAACGACAATATTAATACCTAATTTCTTTTCAGTACTCCCGGGCCATCGTCCCTCGGGTTGTCAGTGATTTGCTGAAAGGCCTGAGTAGGCTTTGGGCAGGCTTGAGCTGTGCGAAATTAGTCATCGAACAAGTTCACCCTAGCACTAGGCAGAGGTCGCGGGAGCCTGAGGACTTACTATTTCCCAGTGTCGATGTGATTTACAGCACGAATACGCAACAGTTTCAATCAACTAGTATCCGGTATACACTGAGGTTGCGGGTCATTACCTCTCGAGACCATTCTTTCCATTGAGACAACGTGTATCCTCGTGAACAGTAGAGAAGAGAGAAAAATAGCATACCGGTCGTAAAGTGAGCAGGACATAAATGGGTGTGAAATGCACTGAAGGAAATCCATCTACGAAAGAGATGCCGGAAAAGTCCTGCCCCGATCTCTGGTTCACATATTCCATCATACGATCACACATCCTCGTCCACGCTTCTCCTTCTTTGGAGGGGGGTTTACTAATAGGTCGTGCTGAGAGCCGCACCAGGGGAACGGGTATATCACTCACGGACAGCCCGAATGGCTTCGTCAAATACGGTCTTCAAGCCCTTTTGAGTGAGGGCAGAGCATTCCAAATATTTGACTGCCCCTATGTCCCGAGCCATGGCCACGCCTTGACTGTACTGGATGGGCTGCATACGGCTGATGGATGTCGTTGATGACGGCGGCGCCAAGTACTTCGAAATACTGACCGGTCACGTAATTTATCGATGGTTGCAGGATCTTCGCGTAAATCCAGCTTGGTCCCGACTAAAACGACTGAGGTAGATGGCGCGTGGTGTGAAATTTCAGGCCACCACTGAGGGATACGTGGGTTTGATGAAGAGTTCTTGGCAATCCAAGAAGACATACCTTGGTCCTGACGTTTTCGTAACTTGGAGGGCTGACTAGGGAGAAGCAAATCAAGAAGACGTCTGTTTGGGGGTAAGAGAGTGGACGAAGACGATCATAATCTTCTTGTCCTGCTGTATCCCACAAGCCAAGGGAGATGGTCTTGCCGTCCACCATGACGTTCGCAGAATAATTATCAAATACTTCTTCCGCGTAAGCAACGACTGCACTAATTCTGAGTAATGAAAGTACCTGTTGGTATGTATTCTCCCTGGTGCCTTGTTGTCAGGAGTCACGTATTGATTGATGTGTGGGACAAGAACTCACCGGAAAGGCATTTGTGGTATAAGATATGAGGAGGCACGTCTGGTGGAATACGATAAGCAGTACTACTGGAAGGTTGCAAGTGTCCCTGCTTGCCTTTCCAACGGCACCATCGCCCACCACGACACCTTCAGGTTCATGTCGTAAGGAATAGACAAATCATTTTCCTAGTGAAACATACATTTGATGGCTTGCATTATTCTCGTTCACGACAGACACTCGGGGGCTTGGCTGCAGAGGAGTGTTGATCAAGTTGCTAATTGTAGGAGTGAGGACATTCTCGCTAGCGGGTCTGGCGTGCTCACCTGCGTGTGCGGCTGAAATAAGAGCGAACGAGTGATATAGTGAAGGTGTTACTGGGCACGAAGAGAACTCCCTGATGCTAGCCTGATATGCTTGATGAGACCTAAACGCGGGAGGAACACCGCACGCCAGATTTTTCGCACGCCTGGCTCGTTTAGGTACGCGACAAAAAAAAAATACACGGCGATTGCAAAATACTATACAAGTAGGATACGCAACGAGTACAAAGATCAAACGTCGTGGTTCCATGTCCGTGGAGGACGTGGTATAGTAAAACAAAGAACATCAACTAAATGAATAGATAGCTAATCCCACTCACTCAACGCTCGTCCGCCGTCTCTTAGGTGGGGGCGAGTAGAGGTGTCTACTGCTCAGTTTCTCTGTCGGAGATCTGGGGGAACCATCGGCAAGTACTCTCTCCACTTCCTCCTCGTCGTTCTCCATGGCGGAATTCTCAGCGCCATGGTTAGACTGAGTTCGACACGTGGAGAGCCTGAAAGGAGCCATCAAACCAATTCCAAGGCCCACAAGACCGGCTTCCAGTTCTGGTGCACCCACGTCAGAATGGCGGGCGTTTCTAACTACGGGACTTTCAGTTTCGGAGGAAGACCTAGAAGGTGATGGAGTCCTTTGCTCTGCGCTACCTTGAGGCTTCCTTGGTTCTGGTAATGATTTGTAGAGTCCGCCGAATGGATCTTCGTTCAAGGACCGGATGGGACTCTCTGCTCCGTTTGTACTGGCAGATGATAATGATGCGTCGGATAGCCAGTCACCGTGTAGGTCGAGCGAGGAGTTCATCGTAGAGGGCTTGCGACAATGCAAGCGTCGTCGGAAGCCGCCGCTGAGTGGTGAGTCGTTGATGCGTTTGCGAAGATCAAGCGCATTAAACGTCGGAAATGGTGACTGAGTATCGGAGAAGAGTTGACGTGGAGAGGGCCGAAATATGACTGGGGAACTACCAAATGCATCACTGAAGGGCTTACTGCGTCCGACCGCACTGGAAGGTGTATGAATAGTACTTGCAGTTCCTAGGCTAGGAGAGCTGGTGTCACTCGCAGATGGTTTGATGACCGGGCTGGTACCACCCCGGACTAGCATTCCAAGGCACAACTCCCGAGCTCTTGAGTGCAATGGATGACTTGGACTTGGAAATCGCCATGGCTGATCTGAGGGGAGGCGTGGCGGGGAATGGCGGAAAGACGGAGTTAGAGTTGGATCGTACGGAGACATAGGGAGTGTAACTGGTGCGACGGGTGGAGATGAAGTTGTTTGATCCAACGCAGGGCTATCCCGCGGAAAATCTTCAGAAATGCCGACTTCGACTGCGGTGTCAGTGGGGGAATCATTACTCGAGGGAGGGTTTAGCTGAGATAGATCTTGCTGTCGAGCCAGTGACGCAGATGACGGGGAAACACACTCCTCTGGATCGTCTTGATCTGTGCTCTGGACAGGGTTGTCCGAAGGGACAAGAAAAGGGCGTGGTTTGGATTTATTAACACTGTTTAGGTCTGCGGGTGTCTTGCTAACTCTGCGTAGATCTGACGATAAATTCTCCTTGTCAGAAACGATGCTGCGGTGATGATCCCCTGTCAAAGTGTCAAAGGGCGAATAGGATGTATCGAGCAGTTAACCTACTGTGTGATCCTCGACCACTACGGATACGATCATTGCCATCACGGCGGTTTGACATTGCAATCTTATGCTTTTCGTATACATGACGGCGCCACATACTTTTCGCATTTACGCCTGCATATGTTCTTCTACAGAAAGTGCAACGTAGTCGTGGCTCTGCCCCCTCCGGCCAACCGTCGAGACCAAGCGTTTTTAGATCCTTTTTCTTTGCGGGACACCAGCCTCTGGGAGGTTCAAGCTGAGGAGGGTAAGAAATGGCATTGGGGTTCATCGAGACGGAGGAAATGAAATCATTGGGATCCAAGAACCACTCGGGGTTTGCAGCCATAAGAGAATAAGAGAGACCCTCAGGATAGCGGTGGGCGTCAGGAAATACAATAAATGGAGGATGAATGAAGACAACGCTGGGATCCGACGGGGAAGGATCCATGGGAGGGACGTGCTGCGCTAAAGATCCATGATTCCGAATGGGGGGCAGCTTAGATGTGTTTGGAAGATTCGATGGAGTAGCGTTACCGGGTACATAAGGCTTGGGATTGAAAGAGTCGGCGGCGGGAGCGAAGAAGGGATGACGGCGAGAAGGGGCGTCCGACATGAGGGGAGGATGAGAACAAGACATTGGTGTGCACTTATTTCACCAAAATTTAAGCGGAGTTGACACGGTCCTCACACGCAACGCGTAAATCACGTGATCATTATTAGAACTATGTACTACATTAACAGACTCAAATAGCTGTCGTACGGCGATAGTGAGACTCGTGCTCAGAGACAATAAATGGCCTCGCTCACCCAGCCATCATAATGAGACCACCAAGCGGTGTTACAGGACCAAAAACTTTGGCTCTTTCGAAATGTTAGCGGCTAGGCCGAGCGTCGTACGAGATGCACACCGTGTCAAGACGAGCGTCATGATGCTCCCAGAAAATAATACGGCGCCCGTGAGTATCGCTGGTCCAGAGAAGCGATGGGCGGAGAATCTATGGTGCATGGATACAAGCATCAGTCCGAGTCCATTTACGATCTTGCCTTGCATCGTCAGTCGCCCCGCATTCGCGTAAAGAAGAAACCATACCGCATAGTTGGACGCTGTCTCCCAAACGCGCAGGTCTCTAGCAGTGGTTCCTGCCCGGCGCTCAAGCCCATGGGAGCCGAAGGCTCCCGTGAGCAATCCAAGAAACGCTATAGTGTTGTCCCATGAGTTGACATACTGATAGATAGAATTTTTGAGACCGACCCAGCGCAGCACCCGACCGCCATAGAAATGAAGAACCAGGGGGATTGGGCAACAACGGCGGCAGTTCGGTCATCGAGTTACTGTCAGAGGCGTGAGTTCAAATGCGCATTTGCGTATTTTTTTTTACATAAGAAAAGGGACGTACCTTATTTGGAACTACATTCTCATCACTCAAATCCTACACTTCTGTCTTGTAATCACTACTACCCCTACAATGGCCAAGGCCCAAAAGAAAACGGGCAAAGGCCGGCTCGACAAGTATTATAAACTTGCCAAGTGCGTGCAATATAAATCTCTATTCCTTGTCCAATCTTTCCAAGAGAACAGGGCTATCGTGCTCGCTCAGCTTTCAAGCTCATCCAACTCAACAAGAAATATGCTTTCCTTGAGTCAGCGCGCTGCTGCGTCGATCTTTGCGCGGCCCCGGGGGGTTGGCTTCAGGTTGCAAGCAAGTACATGCCGACCAACAGCGTGATCGTCGGTACGACCTATCGCATTCATTCTTGATCGAATATACATGAGATATCCAGGTGTCGATTTGGTACCAATCAAACCAATACCAAGAGTTGTAACATTTGCCGCAGATATTACCACCGCTCACTGCCGCAATCTTCTCCGAGGTGAACTCAAGGACTGGAAAGCAGACGTGGTGCTCCATGATGGTGCACCTAACGTCGGTACTGCATGGGTCCAGGATGCCTACAGCCAGTCTGAGCTCGTTCTTATGAGTTTGAAATTGGCAGTCGAATTCCTCACCAAAGGAGGGACATTTGTCACAAAAGTCTTTCGAAGTGCCGATTACAACAACCTCATTTGGGTATTCGGCCAATTGTTTGCAAAAGTGGAGGCTACGAAGCCGCCTTCCTCGAGGTCAGCTAATGTGTCATCACCAAGCTAGCTACTCAGCGTCCTCTACAGAAATGTCTCTGCAGAAATCTTTGTTGTGTGCCGGGAGTTCCTTGCTCCGAAACACATTGACCCAAAGTTCCTCGACCCTAAGCATGTGTTCAAAGATCTGGGCTCCGCGCTTTCGGGTCCCGATAAAGGTTCATCGGCTAACAACGCGATGGCCAATGTCTTTCAGCCAGAGAAGAAGCGCAGGAAACGGGACGGATACGATGACGGCGACTATACCCTTTTCACCAAAGCCTCTGCGAGCGACTTTGTCCGCGGTCTGGAACCCATTAATGTGCTCGGCCTCGCAAATACAATTTCCTTTGAAAAGGACGAGGAGAAACAGTAGGACATTCACCTTCCACGATTCGAATCGACCCATTTGAACTTTTGTGCAGATGGCTGGGATTTGCTATTACTACTCCAGACATTAAAGCCAACTTCGAAGACCTCAAAGTGTTGGGTAAAGGCGATTTCAAGACCCTGTTGAAGTGGCGGAGAGCTGTACGAGAGGAGGTGAGTCTCTTTTGACAACCATTCTCTCTTTATTTATCGCTTGCTTGAAGCTTGGCTTGGATACAAAGACTAGACCTGCTGCTGAACTTACAGAAGCCGTTGAAGTTTCTGAAGTGATTGATGAGGAACAGCAGCTTCAAGAGGAGGTGAGATTTTCACTTTATCCAGTGTTTTTTTTTTACCGTGTCCACGTCAGCTCGAAAAACAAAATGCGGAGGCAGCAGCAAAGGCGAAACGCGCTCGAAGAAGGGCCAATGAAATTAAAACGAAAACCATCCAACGACTACAACTGCAGATGACAGCCCCTCTGGATATCGGCCTTGATCAAAATGATGCATCACTGGGTCAGGGCCAAGATGATATATTTGACCTTGTGGAGACTCAGAGGAAGCTGCATAAAAAGGGTGGCATTAGCCAGCTCGCCTCGGACAATGAGATGCCATCTGATGAGGAAGATGAGGTGGCAGAAGAAAATGACGGAGAAAAGTTTGGTTTCGCGCACGAGGACGACGGAAGGGTGTCGGTGCTTGAAGCTGATCTTGATAGCATGTATCATGCTTACCGAGAGAAGGTAAAGGAAAAGGACGCGAAACACCGCGTGCTTGAGGCGAGAAAGAAGGCATACCAACCGAATGAATGGAGCGGCTTACAGAACGAGAAGAGCGTCGAAAGTGATGACGACAGCAGTGAAAACGGCGGCTGGGACGAAATGGCGGCAACCAAAGAGATTGGTGACTTTTCTTCAGAAGAGAGCGATTTTGATGAATCTATTCCTGGCCGGAAACGAAAACGCCCTTATTCATCCGTAGGGAAGGACGCTGATACTCAACCCTCTTCGCGCGCCGCGCAAATTTGGTTTAGCCAGGATATATTCAAGGACATGGCAGAGCCAATTGAAGAGGATGCTGACTCGGGCGTTGACGAGGAGATGGCCTCAAGCTCTGAAAGTCAACGAAACGACCGGGAGGAAAAAGTATGTCGTCATCTTGGTTGCATTTCGCTTCTGACGATGACAAGTCTGAGGCGAGTGATTTCGAAGTTGTTCCCGCCGAATCTGGGGAAGATGTTCCAATGTGGAGCATCGAAGATGAAAATGTTGATCAAGCGAAGCAAACGTACATCCAGAGTGCGAAACTAGCTAGACATCGTATCAGACTATGGCTGATCCCTTTGTAGAATATGGCCTAACGACGGTCGAAGCTGTCGCTCTTGCACAGCAGTTGGTCAATCGCGGAACGACGAAAACGAAGCTCCTAGACGATGGATTTAATCGTTATTCGCTCAATTCCAAGGACGGCCTTCCTGCTTGGTTTCTGGACGACGAGGCAAAGCATTACAAGTCGAATATTCCCATCACAAAGGAGGCCGTTTCTGCCCTGAGGGCACGCCAGCGTGCACTTGATTCACGGCCGATAAAGAAGATTGCGGAAGCCAAGGGCCGGAAAAAACTGCGAGCCGTTCAGCGCCTCGAAAAGGCGATGAAGAAGGCCGAAGGGGTAAACGCGACAGCGGACATGTCTGAGCGGGAAAAGGCGCAGCAAATAGAGAAGCTCATGCGTAAAGGTTTCGCGAAGGGCAAGAAGAAGGAAGTCAAGGTTGTAGTTGCAAAGGGTGTTCACAAGGGTATCAAAGGACGACCAAAAGGCGTCAAGGGGCGCTATGCCATGGTAGATGCCAGGATGAGAAAAGAGGTGCGTTTCGGCATGACTGACGTTGAAACCGATTCTCTTATTCATTCTCTGCTCCATAGGTCAGAGCGAAAAAACGTAGGGACAAGGCAAGAAGTGGGCGTCGATAGCTGCAAGCGTACCTATACTCTGTCATGTTTCCTTAGTATATGATGTGATTTGTACGTGCGTGAGCTACAGCCAGTAAAACATCATTTTTCTAAGTAAACCAATTGCGATTTATCTTTCGATTCTGAGGACATCACACTAAGTTGGTCGCAAGCTTCGAGGAAACGCTCCCAACTCGGTCCCACAGTGGTACCACTGAGTTTCACCTAAAGACGGTTGAGCCTAGCAGTTACCAGCGACGGAGGGCTGACCTGGCAAAGTTCCATTGTCTGGGTGCTTTGGAGATCTGTCGTGTGCTCTTGAGAAACTTCTACCACGTCACCCGGATAACAATCGTCCGAGACGGATGATGGGGTATTCGAGTTGTTACTCTGTTTCGAGTTCAAGATGTCGTAGAGGTAATATTCCCTTCCTTTATATCCGAGTACCGCTGGTGGGTTGGGTTGAGAAGATCGAGGCACACTCATTGTTAAACTACAGGGATTGCTTAGTTTTGCGATTTTAATAATAGGGGATAACGAACGAATCATGAAGCTTGTCTGCATATTCTCGGAGGACCTGTGGCTGCTTCATCGAGGTGATAGCATTCCAATTGAAAACACAAAATTGTATGTCCATTGGGCTGAGATACAGAACGTCAGAAAATCAACCATCCGCAGAAGGTACACTAACCGGTCTGGCAACATCAAGTTGACATATACCTCGTCACCGACCTGGCAGCTAGGCTCCCACTTGTTGCCCAACACCTTGGATAAGTTACTTGAGTGAGGACTTGTTTGGGGTAAAAAGGGGTCTGCGTTGCATTTCCGCTCATCCAGCAGTGGCACATCCTCGAGCTGGGGAACGCATTCAAGAGTTTGTGCTTCCTTGGCACTGGTGGATGAAGGACACGGAAGTTCCATCTCGAATTTCAAAACATGTTGCGGTGAATTTGAGGTATGATCAGGTAATGTCCTATAAATCAGACGACGAAAGACTCTTTGTTTGTCAGCGGTGACCGTCATCATGGTAGATGGAGTGCTGCGAGGGGAAAACGTTAGCATAAGGTTGGTTGAAACCCAAATATACAGACCTCGGGACAAATGTTAATAATGTGCCAGAGGTTTTCACCCATTCGAGGGCCTCCGGAAGAGATAGAGCACTGCTTAATGGAGGAAGTATCGAGCCACGTAAATTATCACCCGATGGTATTAGAACATGGCCTAGCCTGGGCATCATTTAGTGAAAAACTTGGAACTGAGTAACCTGCATACGAAGCCGTGATTGTTCTTTGACAATACGAGATATTATCAGGCGTGGTTGAGCATACGAGTTGGTCAAGCCCCACTGCGTCACCCCTACAGCGGTTAGCTATGCCACTGACCCTACAAAATACTCACTCGTCAAGATTTAGCAGGCGGTTTATGTTATTAGTTAGGCCACCGGTAGATGCTATGTCTTCGCAAGAGTCGACTCCTAACCAGTCTGCGATTCGACGCAATCGGAATGCACCACCGGAATGCATCGTCCATGGAAACGTAGAAGGAGCAACGAAGGGATACACAGCATACCTCCGCTGCTCGGAAATTTCAATAGGGGAATCCCTCGACTTGATTGGTGGGTCGTAACAGACAGTGCGATCTCGTGGTCCTACCTTGAATCCCGATAAATTTCAAATACACGGAAACAGAAGGAAAAAACGGACCAGTGAGGCGCGCAACGCTAACCTTTCAGCAGCAGTGATGTCGCCAAGATCCTTGGCGCATATGCGGACCTGTGCAAGAAGAAATCAGTTCTCGTGTAGCTTGCATTGGGAATATGGAAGACACACCTTGCCTCTGTTGCCCTGATTTTCAACATATGCACCAGATAACCGGGACATGCGCTGTAATAGATCTGGTCGGATAGGACGACCAGATGGAAGTTCGAGTATTTTATCGATTATGCCCTGGTATGAAGTTCAATGGGCCCATAAACACATAAACTAGTAGTCCAACCTTTTTAAAAGAGCTGATATATTCGGTTACTCTTTTCAATGAGCCTCTTAGGCCTTCGACACGTAATGCGAGGGGGCTGGATGTCAAGGATATATGAATGTTGTACTGCATCGACAACTGCAATAGATCGGCCCCATCTTCACCGGATAGATGAAAAAAATATCAAAAAGATGAAGATTCGTTTTCCGCACCTTTTCCCATGAGCAGAAATAACTGGCTAGGAGTGACAGTGAATGCTGCAAAATTGACTGTTGAGATGGATAGCGCATACAAGAGAAAGGACTGACACTTCACAAGCACTTCAGTCGCATCCCTCCGTTTTCTCTCCATTTCTTTCAGAGATGGCCAACCCCATGCCTTCTCTATTATCGACTCTGCATACTCGGTCTTCCGACGCGATGAACGGGTCCATATTGGGTCGAGCTCGTAAAGCTCTGTAAACCGGCGGAGTTGATCCTTGCTGAAAGACCGGCAGAGAGTTTCCAGCAGAGTGGTGTATTCTGCGGCATAGTGCGATGAGTCTGGTCGCGAGAAGCTCTCCGGTTTACATCGTTCGACGTCGTCCAAGGTCGGTCCCAAATCAGTGGCCCTAATAAGTGTAAGGTAACGATCGAACGGAGTTGTGTCCCGTGGGTCTTTTATCTCCGTTGCTGCATGACGGGAACCTTCCTGGGTTGCAGTTCGCGCCCTCTCACTTGGAGCGGAGGAGGTGGAAGTCCCAGGATCTTGGACACGGCCAACAACAGAAGCGGGCTGCGAGTAGTAAGCTCTGGTACAACGAGACAATAAGCACTGTGGGCTACACAGCGAACGACGACACCAAAAGATCTGCATAAAGCACAGAATTGTTTGAATGAACTGGACAACGACTAACTGCACGTGACCAAAGACTACGCGACTTCTCATCAATTCTTTTCCTCATCAGACGCAATAATGAGACCTTTATCGTCATCCTCTCCGATCTCACCTTCCCAGCCATTCTCCGTAAGGTACTTCAAGAATTTGGCATCCTCCTCCGCGAGGTCGACCCCCGTCATATCTGGCACAAAGAAGTATGTCACTAGCACTCCCGTGACACCGCAAATAGCAGCAATAATAAAAGTCCAGCTTCACCGGATACGTTAACTTGGATCTCGCAAACAAGTATTATCCATACCGTTTACCAAGGTTATTCTGAATGGGCGTGAATGCCTGTGTGCCAACCGCGGCTCCGGTCTTCCCAATGGCAGCAGAAAGACCGTAGCATGTCCCACTAGCAATGCATGTAGAATCTTAGCCGCCGAACATACGTGTAATAACATACCGCACTGGAGTCGCATACGACCTGCGCAAAACATCGTCGAGCTTTGAACAAATACAAAAGAGCGGACGCACTCAGAACTCGTCAAGCCTAGCATATCTCCCGGACCCTACCACCGACATGAGAAGTCTCCATCGACATCAATATGAGCGTTACGTACCATGTTCCCGAATGATTGCATCAACCCATAACTGAAAATGACACAGCTCAACTAGTCTTCCTCCACTGACTACCAACTTACAATACCACAAAGAGAGGGATGATGGTCGTGATTTTATTGTACGAAAGTCCAATGATGAGACCCTGAAAGGCAGCTGGTGAATAATATATCCGCCTCGTCGCTCAAGGGTACTCCCAGGTACCCGTTCTTGACTGGGACGACACGTTCTTGCTAGTAGTCCAACTAGACTAAACTGAGACACAAGACACTTACAAACACTAGATAGCCAGAAAACCCCAACATCATCTGGAAGAATGAGTCATGGGCAGAATACTTGGGCACATCACTTACAGTATTTCTTCTTCCTATCCGATTGCAGAGCCAGGCGCCGACAAAGACGCCAGGGAGGGCGATCGTGCCGAGTAATAGCTGCCACTCGGCCGTTCTCTTGATATCACTATTGTGTATGACACTGGAAATAATCGTCCCAGAGAACACGCCGTTCGGAAATGTAACCTAACAATTTGCACACCATTGAAGTCTTGTTAAAGCCGAAAAGACGGTGCGTACAAAATCATACAGAAACCTGATAAAAATTTAGATGGTATCCGGTTATCCAGTTTTGAATCCGTACCATGCTCCACAAGTGCCAATAAGGGGCCGCCAATAACGCTTCAGTACCAACCAGTAAGGCACACGGCCTGGACAGATGTTCAGCGGAGTCCTCATTTTAACACAAAAGATTCATTACGTTTGATAGCACCCTTCCGATAAAGCTTGGAGCTGAGCATCCGCAGACGAAAGACGAGCACTGTCAAAGGTAGGAGAATACCAAATCCAAAGGAAACGCGCCACACAGTCTGGAGATGCTGTTGTCCCGCTGCGGAGAGCACGATCAAGAACACGGAAACGGCCAGTGGCCCGCCGAACTGATTCAAATAATAACGTTGATTCCAGGACTCGAAGAGCGAACGTGAGGAGTTACCGAAAGAACAAAATTGGTAACCATGATAAAGACTGAGAAAATATTAAAATTAGAAAATGAACATTAGACGAAGAGTACCTGGCCCGCGACTCTGGATGGATTTCTCATTCGCTGCTTCACTCGCGCTCGTCGAGGAGGCGGGGTATTCTCCACCAACGCCCTATAATGATCAGCGACAAAGACAATTGTGCTAATGAGTGACTTACTACGCCGGTGATTCCTCGCGCAACCGTCAAGAACCAAAAGAGACCAAGTGCGCTCCCATTAGCGCCATGAGCTGCCGTTCCCAGGGTCGCACCGAGAACGATGAGCAAAGTGGTAGTCACGAGGGCGACCTTGCGGCCTATTCTATCACAAATAAAGCCAACGATAACTTGCCCGATAATAGCGCCTGGCGCCCAAGTCAGCATTGTGATGACGGTACGCCCAGGATGTACCGACCGACAAGAAGAGCATTTGACACTTGAGTAGAGATAGCTGATGTGTACTCTGTTGGGTATAGCTCCTTGAAGACGACCTAGAGAAGATAATGTGGAACTGGCGGTGAGATTTAATGACAGATGGCCTACGTTTGACATGGTCATTAAGTTGTTTTGGTCTACAACACGACTATTCAACTGGCTTTGCAAAGTGTCGAAATGAAACTTACAGCCATCACTAATCAGACCAAAACCAGATGCGAGGATGGTAAGCCAAGCGCTGAGCGACTCCTTCTCGTTCAGTTTGTGGGCAGTCTCCTTGAGGTCCGTCTCGTAAGCGTGGACGGAGATGTTACGGGGGCCACGGGTATCATTTTCCCTGCGGGAGTCCTTGTCAACTGACATTGGGTATAGTGTATGAAGACCAATGCAAAGACTTGATCCGAGCAGAGTGGACACTTTTATACAAAGAACGCACGTGTCTTGGATGAGAGGTTAATAGGATGATAGGACGGTGGATTATCAAGGCACACACCCTGGTATAATCCTGGAGACGCACACTGGCGAGACTGAGCCAAGTTTAAAAGCTGATGTGCGTTCCTGAAAGTGTTGTAGCATCATGCATCATGGGCCATCAGATTAATATGATGATGAGAAGGTCACCCAAGATCACCTTTTTTGAATTTCCCCGCCACACGAACGTGTGCTGCACATGTGATGCATAAACCCTAACCCCAGGCAAGATAGCCCAACATGGAAATCATAATAACGACTTGCATCGGCTTCATACGACAGCGGCCAAGGTCGTTCGTTGCATAGCTTGTTTGAAGGTGGCTTTGACCTTTTCTCGGAACTCGCGGAATTTTTTCACTCAGCTGGTAAAGTCAACCCAAAATCTTGCCGTGCCAGATGGCCATCCCAAACGGCACTACGCATCTCAATCTCGACGACGGACTCGATTTCACGGATATTGAAGCCAAGTGGGCAACTCTTTTACGTGCATGGGGAAGCGTTTACGATTTCTCTCAGATATCACGTCGCCCTCGATGATAACCTGGACAACGTCATCGTCGTGGATGGTGTCCCCGTGATCGACAAATCAAAGCTCGATAAACTTCTTACAAAAATTTCCAGAGAGTTCACCAAGAAGGGTGCACCTCTTAAATCTGAAAGCATCTTTGTTCCCTGGGACAATGCTTCAGGGAAAAGCAAAGGGTATAATATCACTCCTCGCATCGACACTACTTCTTACCGACCACACTACAGGTATATTTTTGTCGATGCAGGGAATACAGACGCAGCGACGTTTGCGATCAACGCCATGCACGGCCATCCCTTCGATTCAAAGCACACTTTTCACGTTAATCGGTTTACCGATGTTGATCAATATGCGGACATGGACGAAATTTATGTTGAGCCAACGACAGAAGAATTTCATCCCAAGGTTCGAGCATGAAACTTGCTTCCGTTTTCTTGTTAATTATTAGCATAGGAGCATCTTCGGGCCTGGCTTGCCGATCCTCAAGGACGTGATCAGTATGTCACCTACCGCGGTGACGACGTGGAGATACATTGGCATGGGAAGCCATCTCAGTGTGAAATAGCATATTCAAAAAAGGTCTGGCTCGAAGTTGTAACGCTCAGCATTGTTGACGCATTTTGCAGAATTGGACCGAGCTCTATGCTTCATGGTCTCCCCTTGGCACATATTTTGCAACTCTCTTTCGCCAGGGAGTTCGTTTGTGGGGCGGTCCTTCTTGGGAGCCCCAGCAGCGTTTTGCTCACCCTTTTGTCAAGTTGATCGATTTCTCCCCTTGTGAGAATTATCTCGTCACCTGGTCGCATGATCCCATTACGGTGTCTCCAAATCTCCCCCAGGGTCCGGAGTACTTTTCCCCAGAAGATGAGGGCAACAACATTGCTGTCTGGGATGTCAAGTCGGGCCATCTAGTCCGCACATTCCCTACATCTCTTTTTGAAAGCGAGGACCTTTCGATGAAAAAACAGATGCAATGGCCAGCACTCAAATGGAGTGCAGACGACAAGTATGTCGCACGTGTAACACCAGGTCAGCAAATTAGCGTGTACGAGCTCCCTAGTATGGGTCTCCACGATAAGAAGAGCCTGAAGATCGAAGGTGTTGTTGACTTCGAATGGTGTCCTCATGGCGACAAAGATAGGGTCGAGAATGAGAAGACTGCTAAATCAGAAAAACCAGTGAAGAAGGCCCGGGAGAATATGCTTGCATACTGGACACCCGAAGTGGCCAATCAGCCTGCGAGGGTTACCCTCCTGGAATTTCCGAGCAGACGGATTTTACGTCAAAAGAATCTATTCAATGTCACAGAGGTTCGTATCTCGCCTACGGCTCGTTGGGTAATCGATATTTATTAGAGCCTCTTCGTCAGTGCAAACTTTACTGGCAAAATCACGGCGACTTCTTGTGCGTCAAAGTTGATCGTCACACGAAAACAAAGAAATCGATTTTTTGCAACCTTGAAATCTTCCGAGTTCGTGAAAAAGACTTCCCAGTCGAAGTAGTGGAGCTCAAAGGTTACCCCTCTTGCGCTGGACGTCTGCTTATACTGACCGGAAACATAGACACTGTAACGGACTTCTCGTGGGAACCAAAAGGCGAACGATTTGCTATCGTTTCCAGCAGTGACCCAAACCTGGGCAACCCGGGTCCAGGGATCACCATCAAGACTGACATTAGTTTCTATCAACTCGACCGGACCAAGAATGACTTCAGGCCTCTGCGTATGCTTGGTAGTGTGTGACCCTTGACGTTGCTAATGCATTGTGTTAGGTACGCTTGCGTCCCGTACAAGCAACACCATTCGGTGGTCACCGCGAGGACGACACGTGGTTCTTGCGACTGTAGGCTCGTCTACCAAGTCTGAACTTGAATTCTGGGACCTCGATTTTATCAGCGAAGAACGCAGGGAAGGCCAGACAGCGGAATGGGGCACTGGCATCCAGCAGCTCGGCTCTGCAGATCACTATGGAGTTACGGATGTAGAGTGGGATCCAAGCGGGAGGTACTTGGCGACAAGTGCAAGTGCATGGAGACATACGGTAACGTTTGCTGAGAATGAGTGCCGGTAAAATCTGATCATAAATTAGCTCGAAAATGGATATGCGATCTGGGACTTCCGCGGGCAAGAGCTCGAGAAGCACATCCTAGATCGATTCAAGCAATTCATATGGCGACCCCGCCCACGCACGCTGCTGACGAGGGAACAACAACGACAGATCCGTCGGAACCTGAAGGAGTATAGTCGCACATTCGACGAAGAGGACGCGGCAGAAGAAAGCAATGTCAGTGCGGAACTAATCGCGCATCGCAGACGGCTGGTCGACGAGTGGAACGCATGGCGGACACGTTGCAAGCGTGACGTTGCTGACGAGAAGCGAGGAAGAGGACAAAGGACGGAGCGAAGAGGCGACGAAGAGGCGAAGGAAGTGATTGAAGAGTGGATTGACGAGGTGGTTGAGCAGATCGAGGAGGTGGTGGTAGAATAAGGGAGTGGCTGTGCATACAATGTACAATGTCGTCGTATGGTTTAACGCGCATCTAATCACCACCGCCATGTCACCAGTCGAGCTCTCTCCAGCTTCACAGACGGCCTCTACCTCGTCCACTCTCTGGGCACAACGTACGTATACCCCTTTCGTACCTGCAGTGCACATACGATCCATTCCACCACAGCCTCGAAGGAATGGGTCATTCCTGCCAAGCCAAAGCCTGGCCGAAAGCCCAAGGAGGCTAGTGCTGGTGCAACCGTCCTTAAAGACGATCCTGTTCGTCCCCTTGTACTCGATGCCTTCTTTAAGCTGATGTGTTACTACAGGACGACGACCTATCTGGAAGTAGACGTATGCAGAATAGGTAAGATCCTCCCTGTGTGTCCATACGGCATGTCGGATCTGACTGGATTCGTGCAGAGCCGCCCAGCGTGCTTTCCGTGAGCGCAAGCAAACACAGCTGGCCGAACTCCAGGCTCGTCTGCAATCGTACGAACAGGGTGAAATTGAGCGCAATGTCGCTTTGCAGAGCATCGCCAAGAAAATGAAAGAGGAGAACGAGGAGCTTCGGAAAGAAAACCAGATCCTAAGGGAGAAAATTGCTCGACTGGAACAAGAACGCGACGAATTCCTTGACAGGGACAAGAAGCGAGCCTATGATGATAGTGCATCTTCTCCCAGTTTTCTGACCGACACTTCTGCGACGAAACGGGCCAGAGTCGATGAGGACAGGCAGGAAGCCCGTTCAAGCACACTCTCATCCTCTTTCCCATCGTCGTCATCTTCTATGGTATCCTCCCCTGATGACACCACCCCGATTGGCGGATTTTTCCCTGGAGGACCCGAGTCTCGAAACTCAATTTTTCCCACACCTCCTCCAATGGGCGGTCTTCTCACATTCACGGTAAACGAGGCAACGAGCTCTTTGGACAACCAAGATGCTACCGAGTCCTTCAACTGCATTTTGTGTACCCCAGATGCACCCTGTGTATGCAGAGAAATATCGATTCAGGCAACCACTGATAGCAACAGCACCCTGCATCAACTTCCTCTTCAGAGCGGAGGTCTCGGCAACCAGTCAATCATATCATTGGACCAGCCCGTGCACCTCGGTACTCCGATCGCCGGTGCTAATATACTGGATAACCTGCCTGCCTTCCAGGCATCCGTGCCTATTCGTCGTAGATCAGGAGCACCGAGAGAAAATCCTATATTCCCGGTCACTCCCATGGTCGTCAGTTCTCCGGCTGCCAAGTGTTCAGGTGACCCTGATAATTGCAGCGCTTGCGCCGACGACAATTTCGGTAGAGCGTTCTGCCAGGCAATCGGTCATACATTGAACTCCACCTTGCCTTGCATCGATTGTCCCAAGAGAACCAACCAAACGGATGAAATCTTGGTTGGGGGCTGCTGCGGCGATATTAGCAAGTGCGGTTCGTGTGGCATAGCACCCATCATTTCCTCCACGGCACCCTCACGCACGCTCGAAACCATTTCAACGGATGATGCATGGCGCCAGCTCAAGTCGCATCCTAATGTTGCCTTCGCGGACTTGACGTTACTGGCGGAGGTAGTTGCGCGCAGATCAAAGTGTACTGGATCTCGCGTCGTCATATCGCCCGCACTAGGGTCTGCCACACCCGATCTCAGCAGCAATAAACCACCTTCCCATCACGAGGCGGTTTCCATGAGAGAAGAACAATATGTCATGCTTACCGACCCCCATGAGCATTTCCGCCAGAAACAGAGACAGCGAGAGTCGCCACCACAGTTAGTTCCGCAACATGTGCTTATCGAATGTGGGCAACGGAGAATGAAGGAGGTGAACGCTGATGGGGTTAGGGAAGCCTTACGGTTGTTGGACCAGAAGTTTGCGCACACTCGCTAGGACACCATTTGCTGTGAATTACTCGCTACAAATGTAGCTCATCTTTTTCCACGGAACAACATATGTATGCATTATCCCACTACAAATCATGACCAGTACCTACCGTCAGGCTCTGCACAGCCAGGAGTCATTGTTGTATCTAGTGTTTCCAGTCCTGTAACACTCTACGAAGTTTCCGGTTAAATGAACGTTCCCGTGGTTTCTTCCAGGTCGCGGCTGGATCCTCTGATTGACGAAATGTCTGCGCTAGTTGCTTGAGAGGTGCATGTTTGAGCTCGCTTGGGAACGGCTTTACCCGAGGCCATAGCTCTAGTAAAACCCTTCTAGCTACGGAGTAAGCTCCAACAGCAAAATATGCATGAGCAAGTGCATCGATGGCCGGTACATCAGGTATGTTACCCGCGGCGACCATCATCCGAAAAGTTTGCATCGCCAACCCAGGCTCTCCTTTGCGTCCATAGCCGGAGATGAGCACTGTCCACATCACCGCATCTGGTTCAAAGCCAGCTGCCTTGGCAGATCGCATCACTTGCTCCGCAGCCTGCGTGTCACCAGCCCGCATGAAACCATCCATAAGAGAGGTAAAATGATAACGGTTCGGATGCATGCCCCTGTGGACCATGTGGCGAAATACAGACTTGGGGTTTCCAAGAAGGGGATCAGCGATGCCTTCGTGCTTGAGCCACATCGCAAAGGTGGCCCTATCGCTCTTGATTCCTTTGCGCGAGAGGGTAAGAACGGTAGGTCTTATACAAGAACCGTCGTGTGAATGTTGTCGAGGATCACTGGGGTCAAAGTCTTCGGAATTGAGGATGATGTTGTTATCTTGGGACGCGAACGTGCGCCTCCTTGTTGATGAAAACTTGGCCGCAGTGTTATTCCATCCACAACCGTGGACTTGATACTTTTCCCGACGCAAAGCGTTACGAAGGATGATGTTGAAATGTCGAATGGTTGGGCTATGAGCGTTTCGTGATATGCGTCGTAGGACTTGGGTCAACTGGCGTGTATCGACCTGCGCCACACGGTCGAGGTAGTCGAGAAACACCTCGGTGGTGGCCGCATTTGATTGAATGCCATTCGACCGCATGATACGAATGATGGACCTTGCTCCACTGAGTCCGCGAATTTGCATGACTCGGGACAGAGCAGCATTGAAGATGTGTGCGTTCAAGGGGATGTCCTTTACGCAGATGGGGAGAACAGGTATGGCCTTCACGGATAGAAGAGCGAGCACGCTCCGGGCATCCGCGTCTGACTGGAGCATCGAAGCCAACAAGCCCATGGCCATGTCGTCGCGACCGCTGAGTGAATATGTATGAATAAGAGCGGCTACCAAACCGGCATCGGGTTTGACACCGGACTCGAGCATGCGATTCAGAACATTGTGGATCCGATGGAATTGACCCTGCCCGTTCAAGTAACGGATCAAAATAGTGAAAGTAGCCGCATCCGGGTGGATCAAGGGCGATGATCGAGGGAAAGAGGTAGAAGGACCAGCGGACAAGGGCAGGGCGCCATCGGCTCCTGTGGTAGTGCCTCCTGGCTGATGGGCGATCCCTCTCGCGGGAGCAATCATTCTGTTGACGTATTCCATAGCACCGGATTCGTCGCCAACGTCCAGAAAATGCTGAATGATGCTGTTGAGGATTCGGGTGGACGACGGGACATCGACATGAGGTAAGGCGTCGAACGCTCTGGCGTGGACCTGATGATCTAAGCCCAACGATCGATATGCAGTGACGATGAGCGCATGGGTAGAGGGGTCGACGGGGAAACCGGCTTGCTCCATGAGCTGTAAATTTCTCTTGGCAGAAACCAAGTCCCGATTGCGAAGGTGTCCAGACACGAGGAGATGAAACGTTCTTCGAGTGGGGAGAACGTTTTCTCGGGCGAACTCCCCGAGCACGTGATCCAAGCGAGCAAAACGATGACATTCTATCAAGGCTCTGATCTTCCAGTTGAGAAGACGAGCGGTCGTTTTTGCGCACTGGTCTCTGGCGAGGGACACCAAAGGGGGGATGAGGGGCCAGTGCTCGCCGAGGGAGAGCTGGTGGACGACGGACTCGAAGTGGTTCGGCTTGAAACGACAGCCCAGGGCATGCGCAAGGGACATTACGGAGCGGGCTCTGGAGGGCCTGGAAGTGGACGCCAAAAATTGTGCGAGACGCCGGGCAGACTCCCTCTGACGTATGTAGCGACGGAACTTGAAGGAGGCATTGACGTGGGATACGATGGACGTGGCGTCCTGTTTCGACGCAGAAGAAAACGCATCGATGACATCTATCATACCAGAAGGAAACTGGCCACGAGTGTCGGACGGAGCCCATGGACACGGGGCACGCGGGGATATGGGTGGCGACGGAGGAAAGGACTTTCCGAGAGCAAGGGCAGAATAGAGAGAACGTGTTCGAGGGACGAGTCGGGCGTTGTACTGGCTGTGTACACGGCCAACTCCCCTTAGCATGGGCGGGGTATGGACCCTGTTGGGGTAGATGAGAATGGGGCGCACCGGGAGGACAGCATACGAAACGCACGCGCTGTGTGGAGAGCCAAGCTGTAGCTAAGCTAGTTTTCTTTTCTGTTTTCTTTTTCTTTTTCTGTTTTTGTTTTGCTAAGCACCCAAACGGATGGCGCCGAATTAAATTACCACGGTCGTAGCGGAGGCGAGTCTCAGTCGCGTTTTTGTGAGCTGTCTGCGTCGAACGTATGCCACGGCGGTGAGAACGTTCCGGCGTTCAGAACCAGCGCCAATGTCCTGAATTGACGTGGCTGTGGGCGGCGGTACGTTTCGTTCTGCGGTGTCTACTGACGATACCATTAATAATATCTTTAGATATCGGGACATCCTGTACGCACGTCCAGGTCGGCCCAGAGACGTGCCTTGTGAGTCATGCAGAAATGTCCCAGACGCTCATTTGGACCCTCCACGTGGAGTAACGTTCCGCCGTACGCGGACTCTCGCTCGGACTCGGGTGTAGCTTTCTGCCCAAGGCGCTGTTTTACTTTGATATTCATTTTGCAGGAATGGCGACCCACTGCCTGTTCAGAGCGGTGTCCTCGAGTCACCACTTCCGTCCTCGCGCGCCGCGATCATTCTTGGCCCTCTCGTCGTTCTCACAAAGTCGCATCCTCTAATCTTGATTCGTCCGATCCAATCAGCTCCCGCCAGCTCCTTACGGCGTCGAGTTCCTTTGCCGTCACAGATCCGACTTTCCAGCAACGCTGCAGTGCCTGCGACATGTTTCAACCTTGCTCCATCACCGCGACGGTGGCTATTCGTCCTCGACATCCTCTTCCTTCGACCCTCATTTGTCACTAGCTCCGTTTCGGAGCGCTATGGCTCCGGACCCGACTCCCCGTACAGCATGCATATAAAGGCACTCGCCTTTTCCCCCTTCTCCTCCCTCAGCCCCCCCTCTCATGCATTCATCCCATCTCACGGTCCTCGAGCACAGTTCTGCACTCTATCCGTCTGCTCCGGCCTTTAGGGTCCCACGATCAGATCCCACCACCGGTCAGGTACATGATTGGCTTTCCATATCATATCTCCAGTTCAAGCAGGACGTCGAGTATACCGCCCGCTACTATCGTCGGTTGCTCGGGTCCGTTGGCGTCCCAGACAACTCCGTCGTTGGTCTATGGTCGGTCCCACGCGTCCATCTTTCTCTCATCTTCTCATCCCCGCATAGGCTTGGTGGTATGACATACCAGGACGTTCTCCATATATATGGCATCTCGAGAGCGGGCTATGTCCCTCAGCTGTTCAGCATACGTCTTCCGAATCCCGACGTTGTCCTCGAGCTTCTTCGCAAACAGGATGCCCGTGCTCTCATATATTCCCCCGAGTTCGCCCGCACGACCCTCGACTTTCCTTTAGCAGCCTTTCTTGCAACTGAAAAGGACAAAATGGAGCCCTGCTCGGAGGAATTACCGCCACTCTCTCCTAAGAATGGGGATCAGCCCGTCTTCATCTTTCACACTAGCGGGTCTACATCAGGCAGTCCCAAGCTCGTCCCTTGCAGCCAACAATGGCTAAACTCAATTGTGACCAAGGCCAAGTTTATCTGTGCTCCTCGCGATCCGCAGCGCAGAGATGTCACTACCTGGTTGTCAGTCCTGCAGATCACTCTTCATCTTGATTTCGTGCTGATTCTCTTCCTGCAGAGGTAGCATGTGTCATATCGGTCAAACCTTCAGTGAGCATCAGTTTCCCTCCCTTCCGTGATCATCTTGACATGTCCTTTCAAGTGCTGATCGGTTCTTTGCAACACGGAGCTTGCACTATTCAACCAACTAAAATTGCATTCTCCTCCGAGGAATTAATCGACATGATTCACCGGTGTCATCTTAACCGTCTGAACCAATTTTCTACCTTCCTTTCCTCCCAGCTCGGTAATGCCCGCTCGAATCCGAAACTTTTGGAGCAGCTTCGGGGTCTCGACCAGATCGCTTTTAGTGGTCTGCCGCTTCCTCGCGAGGACGAGGAATTTGCTTTCCGCAATGGACTCCAAGTCGTGGTATGTTACAGTTTTGGAATACGATGACTTTATTTTGAGTGTTCCGCAGAACCTTTTTGGAAACACGGAATGTGGCGCCATGCTTCGCTCCATAGGAGGCAGTGGTCGGGACGCTGGACTGCTTCGTGCAATCCCGGGCATGTCATATGCATTTATTCCCATCGACGCCACTTCTGGACATCAGTCGTCTGCACAACTACTGGAACTGGTGATCTTGGCCGACTCCGAAGATTGTCCGAATGCTTCCCTGAGGGGTGCGGATGGACACTTCCATACTGGTGATTTGTTCCAGGAAGTGGCCCCGGGCTCATACGTGTTTTGCGGTCGCAATGACGATTGGATCAAGAGTGAGAATAGTTTGCGCTGCGATACCAAGTATGTCCCGTGTCATTGTTCCACGGCCGTTGATTTACGGACCTTTTCAGGGCTATTGAAGACAACGTCCGGGCGACGTGCGGCGATCTCATTCAGGATTGCATCGTTGTTGGCACAGGCAGGCCATCGCCAGCGCTGTTTGTGGAACCCGTCGACGGGCTGGACCACACCAAGCTCAAGAGAGACATCATCCGTAAAACCAGAGCTTTCCACAGCAGGCGCTATCTCCACGAGCGTATCGTCTCTCCGGAATTGATCATCGTAGTTGCACCCAAAACACTTCCGAGGACGGCGACAAAAGGGAATATTAGGCGGCAAGCGGTCGAAGAAGCTTACAGAGTTGACCTGGACAACATCTATACTTCTTTGCGATGAACAATGGACAATGAGACCCAAATTACTCTAGCTATTTAACATAATTACCTTAATATCTGAAGATAATCGTCGATAATTACCCTACATACAGCCAAGAAACTAATACGTTGTAGCCATTACTAACACTGCGAAATCAATACGTTGTCATCTGTGATGCACAACGTGAAGTGAACAGTATCGCGAGTTCCAGAGGACCGTAAGAGGCAACAAGCTTGATTGGTATCGACGCACGTCTTGTCAGGGGTTTCATGGAGCAGCGCATCACTAAGCGGCGCAGCATGGGACGGGTCAGACAACGGAGATGACAAGGCGATATGATGGGCGAGACGGAACGGAGATGAGAGAGAATGGCCGGTATTCCCCGACATCTTGGCGCCAAGACCTGCCAAGTCATGAACGATGCCAGGAAAGGGATGGAGATGTTGCTTGTACGACGACTCGGAGTGCGGTAGGGCGGGGTTGAGTGCCCAGTTTGTGAGGAAAACGAGAGGGCCATGGGAACGGCGAACGGCTTGGATGGCACTGAGTACGTGATGGAGCGGAGGCAAGAAGGCCCTCTCTCGGGCGATATAGCGCAACTGCTCGGCAGCAAAGCGGTCAGGCCAGTAGAACGAGCTGATCGAGTCTACAGCGAGTACGCCTATTTCTTGGTTTGGCATGCAAGACGAGTGGTATGCCGGGAGATTCGCGATCGAAGCGGCGAGATGGGGGAGGGACGTCGGGCGAAATACATGCAAGCGGGCGAGAGATCGTCGGACGTTTTCGTGTGGGTCGAGAACGCTGGGCGGGAGACGGGATATACGTGAGAGGAGAAGGCGGCGGAACCGCTCGATGTCGAAAGATGCGTCCGTGTCGTAAACGACGACGGCGATCTGGGAGGAGACGGAAACGAGGAATGACAAAAGGATATGGTACAGCAGATGGGTCTTGCCTGACGAGGCCGGGCCTTGGATCTCGATCACGTCGCCGCGGTTGAGAGCAGGGAAGGGCGGTATCGGGGTGGGCGGGTTCGCTGCGTGAGGGTGAGCACGATAAGTGCGGCATGCGTGGACGCGTACAGAGTTGTCTGAGAGATGTGAGAAGCTGGGGGGGGTACAAGGTGAGCTGTACGGGGGGAGGAGGAGGAGGGACGTACGTGTTGGAGCGACTCAGACATTGTTCGGCTAACTTTGAATCCATCATGGCGTTATCGCGCGCTACTCCACCGCCCTCCCGCAGGTCCTCCAACGTCCCCACCTCGCCGCCGACGTCCTCCACGACCAGGACCACCAATTCAGCACGTCCCACACGTCCTCCAGCCCCTGCCGCAGCCGTCTCTCGTCGCGCCTCCATAAAGGGCCCTCCCCGGCACGGCTCGCCCCCCCCAGCTCTCCAGCACGAGTCGGATCAGGTCGAACAGGCATGTACCCGTGTCCATCCACCCTGTCTCACGTCTCACTCCCCGTATTTATCAGCTCTGGGTTCAGCTGGAGAACAAGGACCAGACCATCACCACCCTCACGAACGAAAATGACAACTTGGTCTCCACCCTGTCCGCAGCGGATGCCAGACTCAATGACCTCTACGCTGATCAGGCCCGCATGGAGGAAGAGATGGCTGCCCGCATCGAAGTCGCAGAGAAGTTGAGGTCCCAAGTGCGCGAGCTAGAGAAGGAGAAGAGAGATATCCAAAGACGCTACAACGAACAGGTACCCCATCACCTTCTCCCTCGAAGAGTGTCCCACTCGCTCATTACGTCCTCTCTCCCCCAGACATCGACCTTCGACGCCGAGCGTCAGGCCTTTTATGACAATGAGCAGCATCTCAAGTCTCGGATCCAGTCCCTCTCCCAGGCCCGCAAGCAGGCGGACCAGCTTCGTCTTGTCGAATCCGAACCCGACATCGTCTCAGAGGAACCTCACTCTCCAGGCGAGCCACCTACGGAAATGTCGCCCCGTGTACAGGCTCTCCACGACGACCCCGACAGCGAACCACCGGAGATGACAGCGCTTCGCCTCGAGCTGTCGACTCTCTCAACTTCGTATTCGTCCCTACAAAGCACCCTCATACTTTTGCAAACACAACTCGTCGATCTGAAGCGAGTGAACAATCAACTGCAGGAGGATAACGAAAGTTATATGATTTTGCTGAGAGAAAAGACACTTAGCGGTCAGTTTGACCTCATGAGGCAAGTAGGTGGTACTCCCGGCTCAGTACCGTGCGCCGAAGACGACGAGGACGATATGGCGGACGACGACGTGGGTTCATTGAGAAGCAATGCCAGAAGCACCTTGGACAGAGTAGAAGAAGAGGAAGGAGAGGAGACGCTTAGTCACTCTTCTGACCTTCATCGTTCCGACTCGCCGCGTCGCCCCTACGGACGCCATGCTCGTCGAACCGGATCTGCCACGCGCTCCCCTCCTCTTCCCCCCAGAGGCGAATCGCTCGCAGACCTCCCCATCACCGGCCCCGGTCTCGACCTTGCGGCAGAACTAGGCCGTGCAGAGAACAGAGACAATCTCCTGGGAGAGGTAATCGATGATCGTTCCGTCCTCAATACCAGGGGTCGAAGGAAAAAGGGCTCCACCAACGCGAAGACTTCCACCTCGGAATCGCAGGACCAGCTTTCGTCCACAAACGATATAGAGGCGCTGCGCATAGAGGTTAAATCCCTGAGGGATGCAAACAAAGCCCTCTCTCTGTATGCCTCCAAAATCATCGACCGGATCATTGCGGAAGAGGGTTTCGAGCACGTCCTTGCTGCGGATTATGAGAAACAGCCAAAGGAAACCCCTGTGACTCAAGATTCTGGACAGCCCGTCACATCTTCCAAGCATCGGTCTCAGTCAGCAATCTTTGGTCGCCTACCTTCTAATCCTATACCCACCACACCCGTCGAACCGCCTACGGCCGCAACGCCACCCGTTGACTCTCCAAATACGGCTGGGTCTAAATCACAGCGTCGTTCAATGTCCTTTGATTGGAAAAGCTTCAACATGTTTGGAGCAACAGAGAAGAAAGCAGACAACTTGCGCCCCCTGACGTTAAAACCCGGCGCCACGCCCGTCACCAGCGCTCGCAAACTGGAAACGTTTGAAGATGACGAAGATAGGCGAGAACGAGAGCGTCTCCATGCAACCATGAAATTAATGGGTATCGACATGCCTGTACAATCGCCCGCGAGTTCGGTCAACTCTCCCGTTGCTGTGCCATTGCAAAAGAGTTTTTCTTCTCCTGCAAGTCCGCCAGCAACCGCTGTGCCGGGACATCGCTTCTCTTTCTTCCGATCGCGCTCGACCACAGGGCACTCCGAGACATCCTCGGTGAATTCGGGAACCACACAAAACCCGATCGGTTATGGACTGGGAATTTCTGGGAATGGCGTGGCAGAACTGACGCAGCAAGCACTGGAACAAGCAGAAGCGGAAAATACCCTTGCTGCGCTAGACGCCCACGAACGCAGTCTTAGCGACGATATCGCCAAAGGGGGGACGGGTGGCTTCACGGAGTTCGCGCCCAGGAAAACCTCGGGCGAGGAATGGAGAAGTCGAAGGAGCAAGAGGAGTGCCGGTGGAAGTGGCAGCACTGTTTGGAGCGCAGGGATGAGCAGGGCCGGGGACGATCCGGATGCTTGACCAGTCTCGGTCAAGCTCGTGTCTTTCTCTCTGTGAGGTAATGGGTGTTCAAATTCATGCAGGTGTGCATTTTAGGCATACGATACCAACGCGACCTGTTATAACTTCCTATGTAACGAAACTTGTTAATATGTTTTCGGGTAATGAATATATGTCCTCGCGGTCGCAACCAGACGCATGCAGGGCACGAATCGAAATTTTGAACGTTTACACGGGTTGTATGTGCTTTTCTAGTGTGTTTTGCGCATGTGTGCGGATAGTCTGGAAGGGGCTGGCAGCAAACTGGGAACTTGTCAGAATTAGCGGAAGCCGAAACTTTTCCGTCTCTCTGCAAGTACGGGGTTGGGGCAAGAACAGCACATCATTACTGTGCACGCACAAAGCACGCTTCCTCTGAGCCTTGGTAAGAGGAACGCCTCTGCCCTCTCCTATGAGCCCGGCCTTCGCTTGGGGTTGTGGTCTCGAAGTAGCAGTGTTTGACTGCGCCTCTTCCGGTGCTGCTCCTTTCTCTGCTTCCAACGTAGATATGGCCACCTGGATGGAGGCCAGCCCATTGCCGAGCTGCTCGCGCTGTTTTCTGTTGAAGCGACGCCTTTGCGTCTTGGAATAAGGGGTAGCGGATGATTTGATTCCTGAGAAACGACGTTCAAGGCCAACCATGTTTTGTCGGGCATGATACGCACGATCAACGAACGCCTCGTGCTTGAGCTGTTGCTTTTCTTTCTTACGGACCACGGCAGGAGCCGCATTCAAAGACTCGAGAATATCTTGTCCCTGCTCGCACGTCAGCGGTGGTGTAGGCACGTCAAGGAGTCTGCCTTGCCGACATCTCCAAACTGTCCGCAGCACCGACGTCCACCCTCTCCACCGCATTTTCTTGGACTGCAAACTGACGTTTGGACAGTTTTGCAGACGGCTGATGGGCAGCGATGCGGGCCCTGCGTTCCCTAGGCTGAGGCAAACATGAGTGCGGCTAGCAACTTCCGAGGCGACAGTCGTGTACCATGTTGCAAGATGAGAAGATGCCTGATGCATCATCGCACTACTAGGGGTACATACAGCACCGTAGTACTGATCACAACACACGTGCCAAAAAAATCTACATACACGAGAGCATGGCGAGCGCGAACGGCCAAATCTAATGCGCTGATCTCAGGCTGCGAACCCGACGGAAGTGTCCTGTTCGGCCAGATCCTCAGTTAGCAAGCCCTTCTCATCCGCCGTCTTCGAGTTCTCTATTCCGACTACGATGAATGCCCCTGCAACAAGTACGGCGCCGACCAGAACTTGCAAAGTAGCAGGCTTGCCGAGCGCATAGGCGCCAACGACGGCCAGGGGT